>JAJIBD010031823.1:0-104130 GCA_021461705.1 Cryptotis parvus
TGCTCAGGATTCCCGCTAGAAACCCCAGCCACGTGTAGGCCAAGATGGCGGCCACCACGTGTCAAGGCCCTGTAAAAGAGGAGACAAAGACAAGACTCCCCAAGAAGGGGTGAGAACCTATGAAAGAGAGCCCAAAAGAGGGAGAGAGAGGAAGCAGGCTGGTTTTATACCCTGCAACTCAGACCTCCCACTATTATGGGAAGCAGGAAGGGTTAAATGCCCTTAGGTAATTTCTCCCAGCACCTCACCTAGGCTCTATTATATGCTAATGTTTTGAGCCAAGATCTGCCTGGAAATGCCTTTATAGGGTAGAGAAGGGGGTTTCTGAGATGGCATGTCTCTGTACCAAAGACTAATACTAATGCCAGTTAAATATTTCTCCAAGCCTTCACAAGTCTCGTCTACTTCACAGTAGTTTTGTATTTTAGTTGCCTTTGAGTTATCAGGGAGCCATGCTTGCTTGCTTGGAGGCAAACAGCATTTCTCTCTGGTCTAATTACTTAGAGATCCAACGTGGCCAGGCAAATATGCTGGTAAGATCTAGCCAGTCCCACGATGATTGTGGTAGCATGAGAGAATATTTATACCAGCTAGTACAGAATACATGGTCAGATAAACTGCCACATTTAGACTACCCTCTTATCTATGAAGTGATTTTGCAGAGGCAATCCAGAGCAGATACAGAGGCTCTTAGAGGAGTCCTGCAGCAACTTAGGCTCTACATGATGGTCCCCCAAAGGTCATCCAAAGTCAATCTCTACTAACACTGCAAAATGGTACCGAAGAAAGTAAGATGTGGCAGAGGGAACAAAGTGGAAAACTTAAGAAGATTCTTCTAGCTCATCATCTGAGATCACCTGATGTAAGTACAGGAAGCAGGAGGGTCAGAATAGGGGAAGACATGATCAAAAGAGCATAGAATATGGGCCAAACGCCAGGGCAGGGAGGAGCCTCCAGTGGCTAAGAAAGCAAGCAGCAGCATTCTCCAGGGCAGTCTACAGGAGAAAACAGACCTGTAGCCTACTTCCATCCTCAACTTCCAGAACAAATGGAAGTGAATCTGTTCATGAGCAAGTTCTGTAGGCCACCTCTTCACAAGACTTTGGCAGAAAGGTAAAAACAGAAGAGGCCCTATCCGACCCATTGGTAGCAACAAGCATGGGTCTGGTCACTCTCTCTCCCCCAGAAAGCCTGACCTGCTCTCCCACCCATCTCTGTTCTCTATCCCTCTCTTATAGTTTTAATTTTTAACACCTCTCTTCTCCTTATGCCTCCTGTTGACCTAACACATCACATCTACTGTGCCACCTTGTTTGCAATATACTGCCCAGAGCCTCTGCATCTAGCCTGGTGTTGCCTTCTACAGCCACTTTGTAGACAGGAGGACAGTTTGAAGGTGGTAGTTCATCTGACTCATGTATTCTGTACTGGCTGGTATAAATATTCTCTCATTCTTCCACAATCATCATGGGACTAGCAGATCTTGCAGTATATTTGCCTGGTCACATTGGATCTCTAAGTAATTAGACCAGAGACAAATGTTGTTTGCCTCAAGCAAGCACATGGCTCTCGATAACTCAAAGAACAACTATGAAGTAAGGATAGACCGGCTATTAGAATATTCTTTGGTATAGATGTGCCTTTGTATTCTGAGATTCAGTTAATCTCAGAAGCCCTTTCTCCACTACACCTGCAGGGCACTTCCAAGGCAGATCTTGGCTTGGCAACAGTACATCTCAAAGGGCCTAGGTGAGGTCCTGGGAGAAATTACCTGAGAGGATTTGACCCTGATGGCTTTCCGTTGGAGTGAGCAGTCTGTGTTGCAAGGATATAAAAAACTAGCCTGCTTTCTTTCTAGGTCCTTTTTGGTTGGTGCTCCCCTGCTTGCCTCTTTGCTGTCTCCTCTCTGCAGGGCTTTAACACTGTGGTGGCAGCCATCTTGGCCTATACATGGCCAGGACCCAGCCAGGAACCCCCAAGTTCAGGGTGTTCCTATTGCTATGCCAGACTGTGTAAGTAAAACATTTCGAAACTTTGCTGGATTCTTGAGTCTTTCTCAGTCCACTGGCTACCGATCCCCTGGGGCAGAAGGGGCCTCTGACCCTAACCCGGATTTTGTGCACGGCACACCAGCATTTTCCCCAAACCTGCTATGCTGAGCAGACCAACCACCCTCCTTGTTCACTCATACAGTGCACTGAAAACCCCAGGAAAAATGACCCCTAGGTTGTGCCTTGGTGCCATTCCAAATTCATGATCTCAACCTCATTGCATCCCACCTGACCCTATCATGTGACCTCTATCCTTAGTTTCTTCTGCTTTTCCTAACAATGATGTCAAAGACTCCATTCGCCGATCATCTTCTCTCGCTTTTAGTGAGTGTCCCCAGACCTTCTTCTCTCGCTTCAGTGAGTGTCCCCAGACCTTCTTCTCTCTCTTAATTAGTGAGTGTCCCCAGACCTTCTTCTCTCGCTCAGTGAGTGTCCCCAGACCTTCTTCTCTCGCTTCAGTGAGTGTCCCCAGACCTTCTTCTCTCGCTTCAGTGAGTGTCCCCAGACCTTCTTCTCTCGCTTCAGTGGAGTGTCCCCCAGACCTTCTTCTCTCGCTTCAGTGAGTGTCCCCAGACCTTCTTCTCTCGCTTCAGTGAGTGTCCCCAGACCTCTTTCTCTCGCTTCAGTGAGTGTCCCCAGACCTTCTTCTCTAACGCTTCAGTGAGTGTCCCCAGACCTTCTTCTCTCGCTTTAGTGAATGTTCCCAGACCTTCTTCTCTCGCTTCAGTGAGTGTCCCCAGACCTTCTCTCTCGCTTCAGTGAGTGTCCCCAGACCTTCTTCTCTCGCTTCAGTGAGTGTCCCCAGACCTTCTTCTCTACGCTTTAGTGTATGTTCCCAGACCTTCTTCTCTCGCTTCCAGTGAGTGTCCCCAGACTTTCTTCTTCTCTCGCTTCAGTGAGAGTCCCCCCAGACCTCTCCTTCTCTCACGCCCAGTGAATGTTCCCAGACCTTCTTCTCTCAGGTGAGTGTCCCTAGACCTTCTTCTCTCGCTTCAGTGAGTGTCCCCAGACCTTCTTCTCTCGCTTCAGTGAGTGTCCCCAGACCTTCTTCTCTCAGCTTCAGTGAGTGTCCCCAGACCTTCTTCTCTCGCCAGTGAGTGTCCCCAGACCTTCTTCTCTTCGCTTCAGTGAGTGTCCCCAGACCTTCTTCTCTCGCTTCAGTGAGTGCCCCCAGACCTTCTTCTCTCCTCCAGTGAGTGTCCCCAGACCCTTCTTCTCTCGCTTAGTGAGTGTCCCCAGACCTTCTTCTCTCGCTTTAGTGAGTGTTCCCAGACTCTTCTTCTCTCGCTTAGTGAGTGTCCCCAGACCTTCTCTCTCGCTTCAGTGAGTGTCCCCAGACCTTCTTCTCTCGCTTCAGTGAGTGTCCCCAGACCTTCTTCTCTCGCTTTAGTGAATGTTCCCAGACCTTCTTCTCTCGCTTCAGTGAGTGTCCCCAGATCTTCTTTTCTCGCTCGGTGCGTGTCCCCAGACCTTCTTCTCTCTCGCTTCAGTGAGTGTCCCCCAGACCTTCTTCTCTCGCTTTAGTGAGTGTCCCCAGACCTTCTTCTCTCTGCTTTAGTGAGTGCCCCCAGACCTTCTTCTCTCGCTTTAGTGAGTGTCCCCAGACCTTCTTCTCTCGCTTCAGTGAGTGTCCCCAGACCTTCTTCTCTCGCTTTAGTGAGTGTTCCCAGACCTTCTTCTCGCTTTAGTGAGTGTCCCCAGACCTGTGGGTTTTTCTGCTTATTGAGATCCACACCCAGCAGTTCTCAGGGCTGACTCCTGGCTCTGTGCTCAGGGAATCTGGGCCTGGTGCATGAAAGGTCAGCGCTATACCTGCTGTGCTATTTCTCCCTCTGCCTGGACTTGTTTTTGAGAAAGTCATGGTGTGGCACCAGTGACCCCAGGACACACACAACCCTCAACTGTTCCTGCCTTTGTCTCACGGCACTGTGAAACAAAACCTCCCATTTGCCTCTCTCTTCTTTGTTTTGGTTCTTTACAGCATATGCCTGCTACAGTTTCTTTTTCTCTTCTCCAGATTAAACCTGCATTGCTGATTTTAAAGGCACTCCTAGGCCTCCAGTTGACTGTGTCTCTTTTGTTTCACAATTTATTGTGATTTGTCCTTGCTCTGATTGCAACTGGCACAAAACTGGTGATTTCTGATGACATCTGTAGTTGAGCACTGCTCTCCTGTAAGGAGACTGCGGGTGAGGGAGGGGAAACCAACCACGGTGTCTTTGTCTCCTTACACTCCAGCCTTTCTTGTCTTTCATGTTCCCAGAGCCAGCAGGAAGGGGAAGGAGGTGGGGCACAGCACAGCCACACAGCTGTCGCCTGAGTCCAGACACTCACCATCACCAGCAGCTACAGCCGTGGCCCCACCTCCTTCGGGTGATTAATCTGTTCAGAGACCAAGGCAGCCCCAGGACAACCCCTCACACCAGTCAAAATGACAAGTGTGCTGGCGTGCGGTCTGAGAGTCCTGCTGCATCAAACCCACTGCAGAATCGGGAAGACAGTCCCGGCTACCATGGGACTCCAGGCCATCTGGGCAGGTGGCAGCATGCCCGCCCACAAGGTCAGGTTCTTGCTGCCCCAGCCTTCACCAGCTGCAAGAAAACTTTCTGCCGGGTCCTAGGACATCGTCCTATCAGGGTGGCCCTGCCCACCTTCTCATTTTTATTGGTAGGGAGTAGGTGGGGGTTTTTCAGAGCTTACTCCTAGCTCTGGTTTAGGGATCACTCCTGGCAGTGCTCAGGGTTACTTCTGGCAGTGTTCAGGAAACCATATGCAGTGCCAGGATTCAAACCAAGGTGCCATCGTGTGGGGTCAGAGGCAGAATCCCCAATCTCTGGGCAGGAAGGGAAGCCCTGGTGACTGCAAGGAGCACCCTCTGGAACGTGTCCAGTCTCCGTATGAACATGTATGATCAAACCCAAACTTTGATCTGGATGTCGGAGCAGCACCCTGTCTTGTTTTCTGGAAGAACAAAGGCAGGGCAAGCGCCGAGGCTCCTGGAAAAATTCACCATGAGAAGAAGCACAGGCTGCCCAGAATGAGACATCAAGCTGAATTCAGCATGCTTTGCGCTGTTCAGGGACCCTGGCTGCGACGCTGTGGATGCACATGGCAGCCATTTTGGCTTTATTCCCACAATGCAACACAAACGCCCACAAAGGGTGCAGTCAAATGGTGCAAGTCAGTGAACAGTGAGTCAGTGTTGGTTCTGCAGGGAACCACTAACCCTGTAGATGCGGATGTGCCATAAGTGCTCCGGTCCTCTGCTTGGGCATTCCCGACAGTAGGCTCACTGAAACCACCACGGACCTTCCCTTTGGGCTGTCTTTTCTGCCCTCAGCCTCTTCCTCCTTGTTCCCTTCTGAATGACTGTCCTTTTTAAGGGAACTGTTTACTTTAAAAGTAATAGGGGTTTGGGTAATTGGTCAAATGCGGAGGCCCTAAGTTCAATGCCTGTACTACATGCGGCTCCCACCTTCCCTCCAGCTCCACCAGTCTGTAGGCACTGTGGGGCCAACCTCTAAGCGGTCAGCCCGTAGAGCAGCCCCAGTGACCCTGGGAGCACCCCACAAAAAAAGTGATAAGCATGAACTAGGCACCACTATGGCCCACATCTAACAGTAGGAATAAAGAGGAGAGAAGAATTCACAACATTATATTTATTTTTGGCATAGTTTGGGGGTTAGAGGTTGCCTGAAAATTCCTCTAAACCTCTGGAAACTCATGCAAGGATAATGGTGAATAGCCAAGAGATCACCGGATGAGGACCACCTCCTGTGCCTAAACTTAGAAGATGGCTGGGGAAGACAAGGCCCTAAAGGTATGCTGGGGAAGGGGGTGCCTTCACAGAAAACCGAATGTGTGTCTGCACAACTCACCAATATTTTATCTCCTGATTCTGAAGGCAATTTTACTAAAAGAGAAACAAACAAAAAAGCAAAGTATATTCCAAGACAAATATCTCGGGGATTGTCTGAAAATCCCTCTCTGCCCCTGCCTCCTATACCATTGTTCTGGGAGAATAAAGACTAGAAACTCTCAGTCTTGAAGATTCAGCATACAGGCAGCCTTTCCTAGGAGACCCACCCCACCCTGGAACCTTTGTGTCTCACAGTAACCCTTCCTCTCCTGAACGGAACACTTTGCATTTACTGTATATCATGCTGACTTTTAATATTCAGTACCTAGCATGATCCAAGCGCAGGTTTCCCCAATTATTCTTGAGAACAAGGGCTGCCCCCATCTCTCTTCACTGCCTATCACTGTCATGGAATTAGCAGATGTCCCAAACTGATTGCTGTTGTAATTTCACCAGCAAAGGGACCTAAATCACAAATAGGATTTTCGCATACAACATATGAAATGTAAGGAATGAATTCAACTCCATCTCTGTGTAACGTATCTATCTCTGCCTTGAAATTCCTGGTATCAAGTTGGGCAAACTATGTGGCGGGGAGGAGAGGTGGAGAGCGACAGGGAGTGTTTATACAAGGCCCTTGGAAGAAAAGCCCTCAAGGGATTACTTAATTAATAACATTATGAAATAAACCTATTATTGAGAGCTTGCCTATGCTGTGAAAGAAGACCGCTGACTTCATGCAGTAATCAGAGTTGGACGTCTAAGTCACGACGATCCTCTGCAAGGCAACGCTATTCAGAATCACTTTGGGAATCTGGGACGCGGTGGAAGGGCGATGGCGCTTTGCTGAGCATGCGCAGTACACGCATTCACCTTCAGAGCCTCGTTGTGGCGTCTTGGCGGCTCCTCACCACCGTGGGGCGCGGCCGCGCTCCCAGCATGCCTCACTTCCCTACGGCGACCCGGAAGCAGTCGCCGGCGGCCGGCGGGCCGGCTGCCCGGACTCCATCCTGGCTGGCTGTGCGGAGCGCAGCAGCTGGCGCCGCTGGTGCCGGACCGAGACTGATTCCGAAACCCGCGGAGAGGACCCGCGCGAGGCCGCCGCGCCGGGTGATCCCGGCACCGGCCCAGCCGGAGGCCCGACAGGACCTGCGACACCCGCAGAAGGCACCGAAGTGGCTTTCGGCTGCTTGATGCGGGGCCCTGAGGGCCGCTGCCCGGGGCCGCCGAGAGGGGCGGGGCTGCAGCGCCGGGATTGCTGTGCCGAGCCGGTAGGACTTCGGGGCTGCGGCTGGACTTGCACCTGCTTTTCTCGGCGGATGCCCCGCAGTAAGCCAGCGGGCGAGCTTCGCGGGGCGCCCGGGACCTTGCAGCCATGCAGGCTGAGCCCCCCGGCTCCCGGAGCGGCGAGAGCGGGCAGTGTAATCTGAAGCTGGTCACCCTGGGGGGTCCTGCTCGGCTGGCCCCCTGTTCCTTTTACTGGGTGATCAATATTTGGGTGCTCGGCCTGCTGTGCACGGTCATGGCTGCACTGGGAGCCTGGCTCTGCACCGGTGCTCTGGCCACCACTTCCGGTCACCTGCACCTGGAGCGCTTCAGCGCTGTGGCCACCTGCTCCCACAGCCCCGAGGCCGAGAGGAAGCTGGAAGAGGAGATCGACCGGACCATACAGTTCATCCTCCGAGACTTCGTGTCGTCGTGGTACAGCACAGTGAGCCAGGAGCTTGCCTTTGAGAAGGAGCTAGAGACGGCCATGAAGGGCTTGGTCCAGGAACTCGGCGGCGCATGGCCCTGGTAGACCGGCACACGCTGGCCGGAAGGTTCTGACCCTCTGCGGCTGCCACCTGCAGAGCTATTTTCACGCCAGGGGTGTGCTGAAGCACCACGGGGGTGCGGAGGATCCTGCGCAACTCTGGGAGGCTTATTGCCAGCTGTCGGCCCTTCATCCGCTGTTCAGAAAGCCCACGCCCGACGTGGCCTATGCCCGCAGCATTGTGGACCTGCTGCTCAGCCTCGTGCCCAAGCCCCATTTGGAGACCCCCCACGGGCCGCCACGTGGTAGTGGAGCTTATCACGTGCAATGTTATCTTACCCCTGATAAACAAGCTGGCCGATCCTGACTGGATCCACCTTGCCCTAGTGGGCCTCTTCTCCAAGACCAAGACGATGCCCAGGGAAGGCGCCAGTTCCCCAGGGGGAACCCTTGGCTCCCCCTCTCTGCCCCGGTGGCTGAGCTGCAGAGCCCGCCAGAAGGGAGAGCCCCTCCCCTGCTGCACCCCCCGAGCTCCTGAACTGCAGCGGGTCTCAGGTCCCTTCTGATGTTTTTCCAGTGGTGGAGGAAGGTGATGGCACCACAGAGGTAGACTCCGGGGCACCGCTGAAAGAAAGGGGGCGGTATCAGCACATGTCATTTCCTGGACCAGGGTATCCAAGGCCCCCTGTTCCTATGTGAGGACTTGGAGCTGGAGTCGCCGTTGTCTGACATAAGGGAAAGAGACCCTCATGTTCATGGCCCCTGGCAACTTCCTGTCTGACAGGATCCAGGATGCTCTGCGTGGCCTGGAGAGTTCCCCAGACTCTGGAGTCCCAGGACAATGAGGAATCCAAAGGAGTGGGTGGGGGCGGCGCTGAGGAGGGCCTGGGGACAGACGTAGATGCAGACCCAGGCCTGCTCATGTCCACACTGAATTCCTGCCCTGAGATCCAGGTGGACTCAGCTGAAAAAGGCAGATGAGCAGGACGAAGGGCCCTCGCCTTCAGTACTGCTGAGCCCAGAAACACCCTGCCCCACCCAGCCCCCAACCATGGAGAATCTCTCCCCCAATGATCTGGGCGCCCTGGACCCTAGTCTGCCTCCAGGTTCTACACCCCTGCCTCTCCAATTGGGCCTCTCGCCCAGCCGCCTTCAGCTTTGAGCCCCTGAGCAGCCCCGACGGTCCTGTTGTCATCCAGAACCTTCGGATCCACGGGCACCATCACAGCCCGAGAGCACAGTGGCTCTGGCTTCCACCCATACACTCTCTACGGTGAAGGTAACCGGGTCGTGCTTTGGGGGTGTAGCAGATGAGATAGGAGGGCAGACTTGGGAAAGTTGCTCTGTAAGGAGCAGTGACTCTTCGTTGTGCTTCTAAGTTCAGGTAGGCAGATAGCCTGGAGCTTCTGCAGAATGGAGGAAGCAGAAACCAAGGCCCACAAACTTCTGGAATGTCAGGGGAGTTAGGAAGCTGCAGGTCATATATCTAGTGGTTCTCAGACCTGAGTATACCTCAAAATTTCAACTCTGCTTTACATACACAAATGGGGAGAGATTTGGGGCAGGAATTTCCAGGAGCAGATTCTGGTGCAGTGTATTATTTTAAAATGCATCATGCCAGGGGCCTTGGAGACAGCCTCTCCTGAAGTGAGTTTGAGGGGAACTGGTGCTCTCAGGATCAAGCCATCTGCTGGCAGACCTTCCTGGCATCTCTCTGCCAAGGCGTGCCTACGACTGTGCTTGAAACGTCTCCATCTCTCACAAGGTGGCCCTTGATGCCTACTGAGGTACTTGAAAGTTAGTATCTTTAGGAAAGCAAATGCCTTCCTAAAACAGCATAAAAGATAGTGTTGAAGGAGAGAAGAAAGACAGAGTTGTGGAAGAAGAATTTCTCTAGACTCTGCTTGAGCTTTGACGTGCCGCTTTGAGCTGTTCCCATTTTGAGAGCCCGCCATGGAGCATGGGTGCTGCCTCCTGGCCCTCCCCATCTTAACAGGTAGGAGCGAGCCTTCCTTGACCTGCTCAGGATAGCTGCCGCATGAGGCTAGGAGTCTGGGCAGTCAGGTTGGGAATAGCCAGAAACGCTCCACGTGTATTAGAAGTGTTTCAGGTCTTGATTGTTGAAGCTCAGTCTTAAGTTTTGAGAGGTGAGTATACTGCTGGTACCATTTGCCTGCTTCTTTAGCTCTGAAAAATGAGAAGAGATGCCCAGGGAACAGGTTCCTTCCTTTTTCTGGTCCTTTCACCTTCATTTACGACTGTTCTGAGATTGAAATCAAATACTTTTTCCTTCTTGGGAGCTGGGTAACCATACCTAGCAGTGTTCAGGGCCTGACACTCCTAGTTCAGGGGACCAAGTGTGCTCAGGGAACTTGCATCAGGAGGGATGATGCAAGGCCAGCGCCTTAACCCCCAGCTCTAGGTTTTGTTTCTTAGCCAAAAATATCATGTGAGGGGAACGAAATTAGCCTTCAAGTTCATAGTCCTTTTCCCATTATTCTGTTTTATTTCCTGCTCTTATTGCATGCAAGCAGAAGAAAAGGATAAAGTGAAAAATGAGCAACAAAAGGTTACAGCCACGTATGCGTCCATTTGAAAAGGGGCTTAGAGTTTTTGTATGGACATTAACAAGGATCCTCATTGCATCTCAGTATGAGTCCTGGTATTCAAACAAGAATTAAGATTCTGTGATGCAGGTGAATACATCCAGTGTGAACTAGTGCCCTTCACGGAACAGTTTTCCAGAAAACACTCCAGCTCCCAGGTGCTCCCAAGTTTGAGGGCACTATCTTGAGCTCCATTCCTGTCTCTTACTCTTGAGTTCAGAGACTGTTTTCCTCATGTCAGATACAATGAATATTTCTCTCTTTAAAGAGCATCTTAAAATACCAGCTTTGAGCCAGATTGGGATAGCCCAGTGGGCTTAGTACATACTTTGCGTGCAGGAAGCTGAGTTTGATCCCCTGAGCACTGGTCCCCTGAGTATTCCTGGGAGTGACCCCCTAAGCTCTGCCAACTAGCTATATTAATAATAGATTGATCCTTTGGTCAGTTACATACACTACAACCTCAATGAGTATATCTGTTTCTGAGTAAAGCACCTCGTGGAGCTTTCGCTTTTCTAGTCTGTCTTAGTCTTGGAGACTGGCTGTGCTCTGCTGCAGCTTCTCTACTGTTCAGGGTGTTCGCTCTGGGAGAAGGTACAGGATAGTTACCTGATCCCGAAGACTTGTCCTATAAACCAGGAGCACAGCCCCATGATGGGGACGCTGGAGTGATGGGGGTTGTGGTGCCTCTTGGCTTGTATTCTCTTAGAGAAGGTAGGTTTCCAGGAGTAGGGGCACTGACTATTTTGTTTTCTGAGGAGTAGGTAGGCCCATAAGTTTGGGGACCTCTGCCTTCAATCATCTGTAGTGTTTTGTCTAATTATACAGATAACAGATACTTAGGGGCACAAATTTCAGTTTAGTTCCAAGAGTAGCATTCTGCTCAAAGCCAGAATAAAAACATTGTCCCTTTAATGCAGTCCAAGCAGACAGAGGATTTGGTGTGTGTGTGTGGGGGAGGGGCGGATCTTGGGTTGGTGTTGCCACATATGGCAATGCTCAGGGTTTACTCCTGGCTTGGCACTAAGGAATTACTCCTGGAGGCTCTGGGGACCATATGGGATGTTGGGGGTCAGACCTGGGTTGGACACGTGCAAGGCAAATGCTCTACCCTCTGTACTATCGCTCCAGACCTAAGACAGGGGATTTTGTTGTTTTTTTCTTTGGTTGCTTGGCCTTATTCATTCTCCCTCCTAACTCCTATCATTGGTGGAATATAACTCCAAATGATTAGCCCCTTAACCCAAAAAGTCTCTGAATACAGGGGCAGAGCATTTTGCTCCGTGTTGTGCTTTGTTTTTCATGCTCTGTAATTTGAAAAATAGCTCTGTGGCCCGCTTCAGAACTCTGCATGTGGCAGGAGCGTTGAGATGGAAGGAGTCAGGCGCTGAGAAGCTCATGTCTTGCTTCCTGAGCCACTGCATTGGGGAACTTACCTTCCAGTCGCTGGCCTCTCTTGGAGTTGATGCTGTTGGTGGCCACTGAGACCAGCTGTCAGCCCTGTTGGGTTTGGGGTCTCCCAGCCGTGACCCCCTGCTTCCAGGATCCATGTGTTCTCTCCCCAGTATGAGACGGCCCTGGACGGGAGAGCAGCAGTGGCCTGCAGCAGCTTGCCTACCACACAGTGAATCGCCGCTACCGTGAGTTCCTGAACCTGCAGACCCGCCTGGAGGAGGAGATCGGAGCTCCGCAAGTTTCTCAAAAGTCAGCCCTCACCCTGCCCACCACTCCCCTGGCCCCTCAGGCCACTCTGCTTTGTCCTAGGAGGCTGGGTGGAGGCCAGCCTCTGTGAGGAGAGGGTCCTGGGCTCCCACCTGGTGCTCACCGGTGAGGGATCAGAGAGCAGGCAGCAGTGCCCACGGTCTCCCTGAATCTGGTGGCCCTGAATACTTGTTCCAGACTCTTGTCCAGCTGCAGCTTTGGAAAGAAGCTTCTCCGTGCAGTGGGAGGAGCTCAATGAACCATTCCAGCCCTCATGCACGAGGACTTTCAAGATGTGAAGTCCTCACTGCCTTTCCTTTAGCTGCTAGACTTTTTTGTTGTGGTGTTTGATACTGTTAAGATACAGGAACAGTAAAAATAAAAATTGTCAGAAATTGAACTGTAAAAGGAAGCCACTGAGCAGACTCTTTGTTGTTTTGCTGATCATCCAAATGAACAGTTTGGATAAGCATGGACAGAAATTATGGTTCTTAGCTACACGTTTTCTTAATAACAATGAATGCTGAGGAAAGCATCGGCCACTTTCTCCTCTAAGCACTTCCATACATAATAGATCATTTGATTTCCCAGAGAACTTTTGGGATGTTCTTTGTCCCCATCTTAAATAAAATCAAAGGTTAAACAGACAGTCAAAGGACATCTTTTGGTCATTGAAACTTGGATTTCAGTGCCTGCCTCCATCACCACTGATAGTATACAGCCTCTCAGACCTTGATATTAATGATTGCACCTTGTATGAAATGAAAAATTCCAGGGAAATACGTGCAGCAATTATCTTTTCTGTACACATAGGATGGTTTTTAAATGAGACTCTCGGCTAGTGTTAAATGAATGAGCTGGTGTTTTATTTGTTTGTTTAAGATGTGAAGGGCCCCAAGAAGCTCTTCCCAGATCTGCCCTTTGGGAACATGGATAGTGACAAAGTCGAAGCCCGGAAGAGCCTCCTGGAATCATTCCTAAAGGTCAGCATCCTTCTCTGTGGGCTCATTTGTCCTTCTAGTCCCCACTGCCCCCTGACGAAGGAGGTGTGTTCTGAACCGGGCACTTCTCTTGGAAGTTTCCCTCATGTCTTTTGCAGCAACTTTGTGCCGTCCCTGAACTCGCTAACAGTGAGGAGGTACAGGAGTTCCTGGCGCTGAACACTGATGCCCGCGACGCCTTTGTCAAGAAGCCAAGAATAGACAAGGTATGGCGGACCAGAGGCTCGGCTTACTTTTTTCCCTTGGTTGGCTGCACAGAGGAATCAGACACTTGGCCTGGAAATCCCAGCCTGTTCATTTGGGTCACCAACTTGAGTCGTTCAGAGGAAATTAGAGGCTTATACTGGGCCTGTGCACGTGTCATTCCAGGCCATTGTTTCTCTTATATAGGGATCTGTGGCTAGATATGTGTCTCCAGAGGTAGGTGTAGCAGGAGGGTCCCCTGGAGGTCATGGTCATTTCTGGGGGACAATTCAAACGGTGGGGTGGATTTAGACTGCCCTGGGGAACAGTGTAAGGGAGCATATTTCCTCTAGGGGCTGCGTGAAGAGCTTTGGAGAATGTAGGGCAAAGAAATCTGTATAATACACCAGAGCTTCTAAACAGCAACTACCAACTAATTTGAGCTTCTTGAGGGTATCAGGGTTACGTTTGTTCTAAGATGCCATGTGTCTAATAAGGCTGGAAAACACTGCTTCAGTGGCTGGGGAGGAGCCAGGTCTTAGGGAATATGTCCTGAATTCTGCCAAGCTTGTTCCACAGCTCCTGTCGGCCATTGCAGAGAAATAGGCATAGAAACAACACACACACACACACACACACACACACACACACACACACACACACACACACACTATCCTAGTCAGGGCTGCCAGCAGATACTGTTGGGTTTTACTAGAAATTATTCGGCATGTTTCTGTCATACACATAGACTCTCTGGGCTTGTATCCTTGTTACTGAGAACCATCCACATGTCCATCGTCTCCGTATTTTTCACCCACTATCTCTTCTTACCCCTTGGTGAAAGTATCATCAGTTTGGGAAGTAAAATTTTCTTCCTATGAGAAAAGAGAGCATGCATTGAAGAAGTGTTCCACTAGTTTGTGCAATACCCAGTTTGTTGGGGCTCTTCCCATGGCGTCGTTTCACAGGACTCTGAGGAAGGAGATGTTATGGCCAACCAAAAAAAAAAAAGTGCCACCAAGGTCTGAGTTGGTGTCTGCTGCCCAAGAGGGATGAAGCCACACGGATAAAGTGACCGAGTGAGGAGGTTGCAGACTGTGGTTTTAAAGTCTGATTCGCTACCAGTAAATATTCGGGTTATATACCTATTTTCTATGCCTGGGGTCATGTAAAGATTTAACAGGTTAAAAAGGGCCACAGGTGGACAAAGTTGAGAGCTTTGATCATAGTCAGCCGGCTGTCCGTGCTTCCTGAGGTCTCTGGGACATCTGATCATTTGGGGGCGTCTGATCCTGCACTCCTACCCTTTGCAGATGGTGGTGAGTGCTATCGTGGACACCTTGAAGACGGCGTTCCCTCGCTCTGAGCCCCAAAGCCCCACAGAGGAGCTAAGTGAGGCCGAGACAGACAGCAAGCCCCAGACTGAAGGCAAGAAGGCTGGCAAGTGAGCAGCCTGCAGTGCGCAGGGCCCTGTAAAAAGACCTGCCTCTCAGGGCCCATCCCAGTGCCACCACACTCCAGGCCCAACATCACCCTACGGGCCTGCTCTTCCAGACCACCCTGCAGGGTGTTTACTTTTGCCAAGGAACCAGGGTATTTGACCCAAAGGAGAGCTGTAGAATATGGATATTCTCGTTTTCTGTTTTCCTAAAGAAATGGGAGCTGTTTTTTCCCCTTACACCGTAAAAGCTAAGGCTTATGAGCAATTATCTTTGCCATCATTTCTTTAAATGGTGATTCAGAAGTTGCATACACCATCAGGAAGCAAGAAGGGGCTAGAAAGTACACTACATACTCTTCTTAGTAGCCCCTTTCTCTGCCAGGGTCCCAGATGCCCATTGGTGGCTCACAGAGCCGGCTATGAAGGTGGAGGGCGCCCTGCCAGCCTCTCTAGAAACTTCATCTCACTTTGGCTATAGTGAAGAGCGAATGTGTTGGCGGGTGGGGGCAGTGGTCGGTGTGCTTGGGCCTCCCTGACTCTCCTCTGTTCCTGTCTGCTGGACAAGCATTAAGAAACTAATGGGTCTTGGCCCATTTCCTTACCCCGGGCCCATGTGCCGAAGGAGGATCATGAGCCCTAACACTTGCATCACCAGGGTTGCCCCTGCCGTCCCTCTCGAGACGGGTGGGCCACAGATGTCCAACCATAGCAACAGAAAGTCCTGGACTGTGTCCCTGGTCCTTTTGGTACTTCAAATGTTTGTGAATGCATCGTCTGTGTCCAGCATCCTCTCGCCCGTGGAGGTGGTCATGAGTGAAAGGCCCGTTGCATCAGGAATCGCACCAGTCATTGAGAGTTTCCAGAGCATAGGCTGTTGGGGAGTTAGAGCAAATCTCCCAGACTGGCTCCTGGCTCCTGCAGATGAGGAACAGGGATGGATACTTGCCGGCCCTTGCCCGGGACCAGGACTCCAGACTACTTCTGAGTCTACCCCTGGTTTCCCCTCCAGGTCCAAGCTAAGGTTCTCCTCCACGAAAGTGTCCCCAGCACTGAACCTATCAGATGCGCATGAGAGGATTTTCTATGGTCTCCAGGAAGACGGCATGGTAAGACGGCCCTGGACAGTCCTGGAGTTGAGGGCCGGCATGTGGACCCGCAGAGGTGGCAGTAGAGACCTCCAGAGTCAGAAAGACTTAGGTGTCCTGTTAGGGGACGGAGCTAACAGTTCAGATTTGATTCTGCAAAAGCTTTTCTTTAAGCAGTTTCCAATCCCTGCCTAGTTGGCATGGCCTGTTGGCCTCGGATGTCAGTTCCTGGACAGAGAAAGGTGACCTGCATGTGTCTGTGGCAGGTGAGAATCCAGAGGCATTGCTTGCCTTACTTGCCACGTAGGTGCATTTCAAAGCTTTGCCAGGGTGCTCCTGGAGCTGTCTAGGCCTCGCCTTCCAGGGAGGGAGAGGCAAAGCCTGTGTGCCTCTCTGGCTCCCCCTCTGCTCCTCACGGTTGGCCCTTTCTGCAGCACTCTGAGGTCCTGTCCATGTCTGGGATGGAGTCCTTCATAGAGAAGCAAACGAAGCTGCTACAGGTTCAGCCTGAAGATGCCTGTGGCCAGGACCCTGAGCAGATCGTCACAGACTGTGTGGACAGCTGCTTCCCCAGTGTGGACCTCGGCCCCAGAGCCCCAGGTAAGGCTCAGGCTCTCTGCTCCCCTAGAGAAGGGACCAGGGCACACCAGGGACTTCGAACATTGGGGTTTGTCACTTTATTTTCCCATCTGTTAATGAAGCAGGTTACTGCAAGTGCTTATGGGACTTGTGAGCCTGGGATGCAGAGGGTACCCCCAAAGCACAGCCCTGCTCCCACTGCCGGGGAGGGGGCTAGATGAAGGGAGGCACCATGCTTCCTTCTACACACCGAGTCCGTGCATCCAGATGCATGTTCTCTCTGGGGGAGAAACCGTTAGGCTGCTGTTGAGTTTGGAACACACAGGGGAGTGTTGATGAGAGTGACACCTTTGAGTTCTGCCATGAAATAGAGCCCTGTGACGGTCTGTAGAGCCACATCGTGGTTTCAGAAAGGCAAGAAAAACAGTTTCCATGTGGTTTCTCACCTGCCTAGAGTCCATCGCTTGACATCTGCCCTGTGCGCTTTCAGTGCAAACTGGTTTATAGCCTGCCCCACCCTCTTCACCATGCCCCCCACCCCCCATATCTTTTCGTTTTCTTTTTTTGGGTCACACCCGGCAATGCTCAGGGGGTTACTCCTGACTCTGCACTCAGGAATTACTCATGGCGGTGCTCGGGGACCATATGGGATGCCGGGATCTAACCCAGGCCCCACAGGCCGGCCGCGTGCAAAGCAAACGCCCTACCTGCTGGACTATCGCTCCGGCCCCCAACCCCATATCTTACTGGCTACATAGTTAGAAGCATAAGACAGTGGAGGCATCAGAGGACTGGAAGGAATTACGCATCTCACATCGAGTTGTGGCCGGATCAAGCCTGTACAGTGCCGCTGAATCCTCGATGGTGCTTTTCCTCTCACGCGGCTATGATAGAGTTAACTTATAGATTAGACACAGGAGACTTCAGCAATCACAGTGAATAATCAAATAGATAATAATACTTATTATCACAATAGCTGTAACAGCATTCAGTAATAAAAGCCGTGACTGTTCTTCTCTTCCCAAATCCCTTCCTGTGTGTCATATTTCCAGACAGAGTTGATGATACGGGCAACCAGAGGAAGCACTACTGTGGTGGGGTGGGGGCTTCTTTAGAAGAACTGAGGGGAGGCACAGAGACATCACCCAGCATGGTCCCTGGCACTGCCAGGAGTAGCCCCTCGCAAAAACAGATAAGAATTGGAGTGACTGTGGCTCAGAGTGCTCCTCTTCACCATGGACTGCACCATGATTGAGCAAATGACAGAAAAACTTAGACTACACCAGGATTGAGCAAATGACAGAAAAACATCCCATCAATGCCAGGCGGCCTTGTGTATAGTGGAGGCAAAGTACTGGGACTGAGAGGAGGGCCAGTCTGAGCAGACTGCCAGGCTGTAAGGGTCCCTGGGGGAGAGAGAGGCTCCGTTCCAGCAGATTGTCTGGCTGTAAGGGTCCCTAAGGGAGGAGCCTGGCAGGGTGGGCTCAGGGATCCCCACTGGGCCTCAACTACACTTGTGTTGAGAATTGACCATGATGTTGGTAACAGCCGTAGCACCAGCACAGGTCTGAGACGAGACCATCCATCCATACAGTAGGTCTGCTTGAAACCTCCACCTGGTGCCTGTCTGCCCCCCTTCCGGGGCCTTCCAGAATCTCCACTAGGAAGAGCTGGGGGCCGGCACACCTTTGAGCAGAGGGTGACACCCTTCCTAGAACTCCATGACCCTGAATTGAGCTGAAGGTTCAAGGTTCCCAGCCCAGTAGCTCTGTTGGCTGAAGGTACTTTCCAAGTTTCTTTTTCATGTAAGACTAAAGCCCAGAGCTGCTGCCCAGGACCCATGAGACATAAGACATCTCCAGAAGAGCCTGTGGACGCTGGTAGAGTAGGACAAGGGCGGGGCTCTGTTGTGCCCACAGCCCACCGACTCAGCTCTCACTGGGAGCATGAAGTTGTCAGCACCCTTGGAAACAGGAAAGAAATGGAAGCGAGTGGGCAGAACATTTTCCAAAGATAAAGTTTCTGAGTAAGGCCCAGACACAAAAGACTCGAGCCGCTAGCGGGAACCTTTGAGCTGTGATGTCGCTCTATGGGTCTGCGAGTGGAAGATTGCACGGGCACAGAGCTGGTGAGGACCGTCCCACCTTGCTCACGGTGCTTCTCTTTCCCAGGAGCGGACACAGCCTTGGCGGACACAGCCCTGGACCTTCTGCTCCTGCTGTTGATGGAGCAGTGGCAGTGGCTGTGCACAGAACACGTGCACAAGTCCCTTCGCTTCTTCTTTGGGACACTTGTCCAGAGGTGAGACTATAGGTGCTCCAAGCGGGGCTGGCCACCAGAGGGGGAAAGTGGACTGTCCTGGGAACTGGTTGGAAGGGGGAAGGCCAGAGAGAAGCAGTGGGGCGGCTGGGGCATTTGTGGGCACGCACTGTGCCCCAGCACCTGCTGTCTGACATTGGAACGGGCCTGCTTCCTTGAGATTTCTGGCACGTACCAGGTGAACCTGACTTGAGTGACGGAGACTGGGACCCTAACCCCACAGTAGTCCAGTTTCCTGCCAGCCACCCTCCGCCCCCTTTCTCTTAACAGCAGCTTGCTCCTTGGGGTGTGTCTGTGTACAGAACCCCGCATCTGAAAGGAGAACTAGCAGTGGGGACTGAGAAAGCGCAGCCATCTGTATTCTCAGATTGTTTGCTCTGAAGGGGGTGTCGAGTTTCAGAACTGAATGGCAGCATAACTGGATTTAAGACTTAGATGTCACAGTTCAAGCACTAGGATGTTTAAAAGACTTGTGCATGGAGCTTCCAGCTGCCAATTTCACAACCACGAGCTGAGTGCAGATTCGTCCCCTACAAGTCAGACTGTCTTGGAGCCAGAGATACCCGCGCCACAGCTTAAGTATCGTATGTTTTCTGCAGGAAGTAAGAAAGCCATTAGGAAGGGGTGGTTAAATTGCATAGACACATATACACCTATACACACACACACGCACAGCGCACATGCACACACGCACTCTCCAAAGCTGCATAGGGTCAGAAGCGCTGAGTGCTTTCATGCTGAGACTGAGTTGAGCACAGTGCACGGTGCTTTCTGCATGTTCCCCTCTGCATGCAGTAGAAGCCGCGGAATGTGGAATAAGAAAGTGGAGCTTGCAGGCTAGGCTCATAGTAGTGACACAGCTGGACCTGACGCCGGCCACGAGAGCTTCCACGTCATGTGCTCGCTCCTTGGGGTGTGTCTGCAAGCCCCACCTTTGCAAGGTTGGCGAGTCTATGTCATTGCCGCTCCTCACGTGCAGCTCCTCCGTCAGGGTGCTTGTTCTGGAAAGTCAACACAGTCTGAGCACCGAGGTCTGCTACCCAGCCCCACTCCCCACCTCCACCCAGTAGTGCCTGTCCCCTCTTCCTATCTCCATCTCCCTCTGCTCCTCTCTCCCTCTTTTTGTCTTTTGGCCTGCTGATTACTTTCAGAAGCTAAACATCAAATGTCCTGTTTCCCAAACAGGTGTTGGCTGGGGCAGGCTGAGGGGCCATTTTCTCCACTGAGATTTTGGCATTATCTGGAGACATTTTTGGGGCTGCAGCTGGACAGGGAGAAAAGAGGATAGAGAATCGGGCGCTGCTAGGTTCATCGGCACCATGGGAGAGCCCTGATCACCCAGCAGCGAGTCCACCCACGGGTGGCACAGAGTCTCTCAACGGAGTTTCCCTGCTCCAGGCTTTCCTTTGCTCCGGCCAACATTCCCACCTTTCCAGATAGACATGCCCGCTTAGCTCTCACTGCTGGGCTCAGCGCTCCGAAACGTCCTTGACACGGGAGCTGAAAATGAGCAGTTGTAGTGTTTGGAGAAAGAGGCCGGGTTCCCTTCCACATCTTGGGGCCCCCAGGAAAGGGGGAACTGGATCCCCTTGTCAGCCTCAGGGGGCTGTCTCTTGTATCACTTGTATCACTTGTTCATCGATTTGCTTGAGCTGGCACCAGTAACATCTTCATATGTCCCTGTCACATGCGGAACATGAAGAAACTCCAGGAACTCAGGGAATGAGGTCTAATTTGTTACTGTTTTGGCATATCAAATATGACACAGGTAGCTTGCCAGGCTCTGCCGTCAGGTGGGATACTCTAGATTTACTGATGAACTGCATGGCCGCCAAAGCAGCTGTGCACAGGGGAGATATTGGCTTTTCTCTTGGGTGGAGCTCTGATGAGCTGTGGAGTCCGGATGTTGAAAATGGCTGCCCTCATGAGTACGGGGGTTCCTCTTGCTGTCTCTAACCAGTCTTTTTGAGGTCTTACTTGGAACAGTGCCTTAGAAGGACATTCGGTAAAAGCCCTGTGAGAGAGGGCCTACTTTCCCAGAAGCCAGGACTGAGAAACTCTGGTGGTGATCTTGTCAAGAACGTGGAACTGGACCCTAGGCCTGGCCTGGGTTTAGGGCTGAAGGTTTGTTGACTCACAGGGCTATTCCCGAGACCTGTGAGATTAAGAACGGCTGAGCAGTCGATGTTCCCTGGGGGGAACAGCAGACATCCCTGTCTGCTGGCTGCTGAGATCCAAACCACGTCTCCCTGTGCATGAGCTCTCTTGACACCGCCCCCCACACCACACGCCCACGGACAGGCGCCCTCGGGTTTGAAAAGAGGCTCTTTGAGACCTTGCCCTGGCTTCATGACTGTAGGGACTCAGCGGGGTCCCCAGCAGTTATTGGGCTTCAGCAGGGTTCCCTGGCATGTGTTCCTTCCCCCCCATTTACAAAGGAATAAGACCACAGACTCAATAGTCCAAGGCTCTAGCACTTTATTCATGTCAAGTCTGCTCTTTAAATCCTCCCAAAAGATTGGGGCTTGGGAGATGCAAGAGGTGAATGGACCTTGATCCATTCAAGATCAATGAAAACAATGATAAGGTGTAAAAGCCCCTACTTCAGGGGGCAGTCTACCTGGGGACCTCCCCTAGAGGTAAGAGTTGTTCCCTGGGCTACAGAGCCTGCTAAAGGCAGAATCCCGGCATGTTTTTTTCTTTCCTTAGCTGGAAAACATCATCTTAATAATATTTCTAGTCATTTTGTATAAACACAGTAAGAGATACAGATATATAAAGGATGGCTTTTCCTGGGGACATCTTGCTATATATTCCAGACTCCAGTCTACAGGCCAAGTTTTTATCCTAACCCAGCAGGTCCTTAATCAGTTGCTTACCTTTGGGTCAGGACAGAGTTTGTTTTATGGGTCCATCCAAGTCCCACAATAGGACCCTTTTGGGGTGAAGGAACTAGAATCAATCTAAGGGCAACTGAAGTTTTAAGTTAGGAAATATTACGGATGCCCAGAGTTAATTAACTCCTATATCAGAAATGCATAACCTTAACTGTCTTCCCGTGTATACAAAAGGCCTTTGCTCTAGCAAAAGAATGTACAAGGGGGCATATAGGAAAGAGCTGGCAAGTGGAAGACAGAGGGCTGTGAACAAAGGGTAATCCAACAGTGGCCTTCAGGAAGCACCTATGCCAGGAGTGGGCATCTCCCAGAGGCTCCAGAACCTTCCTCCTTGCACCCACCCCTTGCCAAGTGAGGGGCTCCTGTCCTCACTCTGGTGCCAGCCTCTGGGCTGATCTATCTGCAGGGCACTGGCTCTTCGACAGTTCTGCCTTTGCATAGAAGGGCCTCGGACCAGGGCTACGGCCACTTCTCTCCTGTGTCCACTGCGTGGGGAGGCGGGGGCCCTCTGGCTCAGCTGTGCTTCTCCCCTCTGTGTCCTCAACAGCCCCCAGCAGGGTCATCTGGGAACTTCTGCCCTGCCTCGAGCTCTGTTTACTCTCTGTGATCCCTTCAAAGACCCATAGATGCCTCAGACCTAAGCCAAGAGAAGGCGGGTGATCCTCACGCTCCCCCATGTCCATATGTGCCCTCATCTCCCTGTGTCCCCTGTGCCCTCATCTCCCCTGTCCCGATGTGCCCATCATCCCCTGTCCCCGTGTGCCCTCATCTCCCCTGTCCCCGTGTGCCCCTCATCTCCCCTGTCCCGTGTGCCCTCATCTCCCCTGTCCCCGTGTGCCCTCATCTCCCCTGTCCCGTGTGCCCTCATCTCCCCTGTCCCCGTGTGCCCTCATCTCCCCTGTCCCCGTGTGCCCTCATCTCCCCTGTCCCCGTGTGCCCTCATCTCCCCTGTCCCGTGTGCCCCTCATCTCCCCCTGTCCCGTGTGCCCCTCATCTCCCCTGTTCCCATGTGCCCATCATCTCCCCTGTCCCGTGTGCCCACATCTCCCCTGTCCCCGTGTGCCCTCATCTCCCCTGTCCCCCTGTTGCCCTCATCTCCCCTGTCCCCGTGTGCCCTCATCTCCCCCTGTCCCCGTGTGCCCTCATCTCCCTGTGTCCCGTGTGCCCTCATCTCCCCTGTCCCCGTGTGCCCTCATCTCCCCTGTCCCGTGTGCCCTCATCTCCCCTGTCCCCGTGTGCCCTCATCTCCCCTGTCCCCGTGTGCCCTCATCTCCCTGTCCCGTGTGCCCACATCTCCCCTGTCCCCGTGTGCCCACATCTCCCCTGTCCCGTGTGCCCTCATCTCCCCTGTCCCCGTGTGCCCTCATCTCCCCTGTCCCGTGTGCCCTCATCTCCCCTGTCCCCCCTGTGCCCCTCATCTCCCCTGTCCCGTGTGCCCACATCTCCCCTGTCCCCGTGTGCCCTCATCTCCCCTGTCCCCGTGTGCCCACATCTCCCCCTGTCCCCGGTGTGCCCACATCTCCCCTGTCCCGTGTGCCCACATCTCCCCTGTCCCCGTGTGCCCACATCTCCCCTGTCCCCGTGTGCCCACATCTCCCCCTGTCCCGTGTGCCCTCATCTCCCCTGTCCCCGTGTGCCCTCATCTCCCCTGTCCCCGTGTGCCCACATCTCCCCTGTCCCGTGTGCCTTCATCTCCCCCCTGTCCCGTGTGCCCTCATCTCCCCTGTCCCGTGTGCCCTCATCTCCCCCTGTCCCCGTGTGCCCTCATCTCCCCTGTCCCCGTGTGCCCTCATCTCCCCCTGTCCCCGTGTGCCCTCATCTCCCCTGTCCCCGTGTGCCCTCATCTCCCCTGTCCCCGTGTGCCCTCATCTCCCCTGTCCCGTGTGCCCACATCTCCCCTGTCCCGTGTGCCCTCATCTCCCCTGTCCCCGTGTGCCCTCATCTCCCCCTGTCCCCGTGTGCCCTCATCTCCCCTGTCCCGTGTGCCCTCATCTCCCCTGTCCCCGTGTGCCCTCATCTCCCCTGTCCCGTGTGCCCTCATCTCCCCTGTCCCCGTGTACCCACATCTCCCCTGTCCCTGTGTGCCCACATCTCCCCTGTCCCTTTATGCCCACATCCCTCGTGTCCTGTATGCCTTCATCTCCCCCATTTCCCGGTGTGCCCTCACTATCCAGCCCGGATGCCCAGAGTCTTCCATGGTCCAAATACAGCCAGGCTCATTGCATTATACATTTTTTTTTTCAAATAGATAACAGTTTAATTAAAAAAACAACAAAAGCATTAACAGCAAACCTACTAAACATAAGTTTCACTAATGCTCTTTGATCTTTAGACTATTTCCTAAAATACTTTTTTTTTCCATTTCATATTATTTATTTATTTGTTTATTTATTTAATATTTTATTATGCCACAGTGAGATACACAATTACAAAGATGTTCATAAGATGTTCGTGTTTGGGTTTCGGTCATACAGTGTTCCAGCACCCATCCCTCCACCCGTGCCCATTTCCCACCACCAATGTCCCCGATTCCCTCCCCCCTCCCCTACCCTGCCTCTATGGCAGGTTCTTTATTTCTCTTTCTCTCTCTCTTTCTCTTTTCCTTCCCTTCCACATTGTACTCCACATTGTACTCCATTGTGGATTACAGTACATACATTAAAATGATGTCATGTGTTATCTTTTTGCCTGTATTTAATGCTCAGTTCTACGTTGGTATTAGCACTTTTCGACAATTATTTAGGCCATGTCTTTAGCTCACCCTCTCTGGGGTCTCAGAACTGGCCTCATTCTTGGTGTCCGAGTGCAGACACAGCCCTGGTGTGTGTGTGTGTGTGTGTGTGTGTGTGTGTGTGTGTGTGTGTGTGTGTGTGTGTGTGTGTGTGTGTGTGTGTGTGTGTGTGTGTGTGTGTGTGTGTGTGTGTGTGTGTGTGTGTTGAATAGAAAGCGTGCTAAAGCAGGCATATAAAAACAGGTTGTGTTCTCAATGCACATAGAAGAAAAGGAGACATGTGAAGGTACAGAGGGAAAGAATGTCAGGTTTCCAGCACACAGTGATCCCAGGAAAAATATGGCATCAACTCAGGGCCTTATGCTCCAGATACAGTAGTGGCGACTTCGAGTTGAGGATCCTGACCACCTTTGGGAAGAGTCAGCAGCCAGGAGGCTTGTGGCAGGGTCTGGGCTTTGGCAAACGCCATTACCTTTCTTACAGACTGCCATGATGGGGGACTGTGACCCCTTTGACCCTGGCCTTAGGGGCACTCAGAATAGGTGCTGGGAACAGATGTCTAAAGGGTCCCTTTGTGTGTGGGGGTGCTTGAGGGAAATTCCAGGCACCAGGACCACGACCTGTCTCAGCCAAAGCTGCCCGTTGTTGAAGACTGACTGCGCCAGGCCTGTGAGGACAGCTTTGGCTGAATGTGCCTTGCACTTCTCTGAGAAAAAATCATCCGTTTCCACAAGTGAGGAAGCGGCTGCAAGATTGGTCTTCCCACAGCGATAGGACTTGTCAGCAAGTTCTGCACTGGTGTCAGCCTGGTCATTAGGCCCCCCTGTCCTGCCTCTGACACGGCATCTTTGAGAATGACCAGGTCCACATAGGTCCCTGAGTCCCCAGCCTCAGGGTCCAGAGATGTGCTGGTCCCTGCTTGTCCCCTTGAGGACGCCCCGGTTTGGGTACAAGTCTCCCATCTCCGCATGCTGTCTCCAGTCAAGCTTCACGGGCGGAGGAAGCAGAACTTTCCCTTTACTCCTGAAACTTAACTTGCTTTTCACCACTGGAACCTTCTGGAATCTTCCTCTCCAGCCACTTCCGTTCCATAGCCTGTGTGAGAAAGTGTGAACTTATAAGAGCCATGAATGCAAAGTTTTCTTGGATTGAGTCGTCACTGCTTTCTGCATCTTATTTCCTCCCTTCTTTCCCTCTGATCATTCAGGTCCAGTGGTTTGGGAGATGTGGAAAGAGTGGGTGATGCTGCTTAATGGCAGTGCTTTCCCCCTGGGACAGTGTTTGGCCTGGATTTTGCTGAGACTGCACAGGGTCGCTGTTGGCCTCATGCTAAAGGCCTTTTCCAAGCACCAGGGAGACCGATGTGCCCATGAATTCCAGCTCTTGGCTTGCATCGCTTTGGAGATTTAGGTTGTGAATCTGAAGAGCAGGGCTTGTGGGTGAGTTGCCATTGCGGCAGCTGTTGGAGAGAAGCCCAACTGACTTCTTTATTGTGTTTTTGTTTGTTCGCTTTTGGTGCCACACCCAGCAGTGCTTAGAACTTACTCCTGGCTCTGCACTCGGGATCACTCCTGTACCATATGTGGTACTGGGCATTTAACCCAAGTCGACTGTGCACAAGGCTAACACCCACTCCCCGTACTATCATTCTGGCCCTAATCGACATTTAACCTATACAGAAGATTATTAGGAAAAGCAGATCTGGCAAAAATTTATATAGATCCATGTGAAATGCCAAATATTTGAATTAGTGGGTTGTCCACCACTTTTTAGCCTGTTTGTGTTCTCTGCAGGCACCAGCAATAAGTAGCTCACTGTTTTTCACTGTTTCACCCATTGGTTAGCCTTCCATATAATTCAGTCGTGCGTCATGCTTTTAATCAGTGTTTTGTCTCACAGCATTGAATCACGTAGCAACTGCTAAACAAATCCAGATTCTGGTGAAGAAGGGAGAGAATCAACATCAGATGAAACCAGGTTAGCTGAAATTTTATTCTAGATGAGTATCAGAGGAACCGAGGGAATATGCTGAGCCCTGCAAAGGCATGCTGAGTATTGCAAACCCAAATGGCATCTTTACGCACCAAGATGAAGCTGTGGATGCTCAGGGGAAGCAACTCCCAGCGCTGGACCAGTGCCTCACATTGGTAGGCCCCAGGCACTCCAGGTATGGCCATGGCAGCCCCAGTGTGTCCAGCACCTTTGGCCTGGTCAGCATCAGACAGCCGAGCACTGAGCCTTCAGGCTCACATTTCTGGAAATTGCTACTGTGCTCCCAAAGACTCTGAATTTCCCCTAAAACTCCTTTCTCAAATAAAAAATATAGGCAAGTTGTTTGGAATAGATGTTCTAGTGTTAACAGAAAAATTTAGTCATGGTTTAGTGAATTTTCCCACTGCTGTTTGCTCAGCTTTTTTTTCCATCAAAGAAAGTACCCGAGGAGAAGAACAGAATGTGATTAGAGCAGAGCTGATTAGAACCCGAAGGCCCACATGAGGCCTTGAGTGTGTTTAGAGTTCAGGTACCTGACCGAGGTGGATCACAGCCTGTGGCATAGAGTCTGTTCTCACCATGAAGATCTAAGACCACCAGGAGCCATTGTTTAGGGGAGTCGGAGATGCAATTGTCTTGCCATTCGTGAACTAGAACAAGCTTATTGACCCTGACGTGCGTCTCTGGAAAATTCTGAGACGATTCAGTGCTTATTGTCCATTATTACTGTTTTCAGTGATGTTTGGTGAGCACTAGCTGTGGCAACAGTGAGCACAGGAAGTGGGCCTACATTCAGTGTCTGTCGCATATGAGAGCCGGGGCCTGTCCTTCCCAGGCCGTGAGGCCAATGGTGAAGGGAGTGCAATAGGTGCTTCAGTGTTCTGTGGATTTCAGCAAGTTTTCGCTGTATTTACCCATAAGGACAAAACAGATACGCATTGAGCACTTCCTTTTCGTTTGTTATTGGGCCCCGAGCAGCAGTGCTCAGAGCTTACTCCTGGCTTTTGCAGAGTGAGCTCGGGGAGGTGGAGTGCGTATGGGGTGCCAGGGTTCTAATCCAGTCAGCCATAGGCAGGGCAAACAAACGTTACTCTGGCCCCAAACTGAACTTTTTCAAATGACTCAGACCTAGTTTGAGAGACTCTTAGCCTGAGTATTTAAAAACTGGTGCCAACTAGGAGGAAATAGCTAATAATATCGCTCTTATTCAGTTTTTCTAGATTTTGTTTTGGGGGATCACTCCTGGCAGGACTTGGGGAACCCTATTGGTGCTGGGGATTGAACCCAAGTCGCTACGAGGAAGGCAAGTGCACTCTTTTGTACTATGTCTCTGGCCCATGTGTTCAGTTCTTCATCCATAAAATTGTACGTAACTCTGAATCTTAGCTATAAGAAATAACAGTGGATTAATTATATACATTATTAAGAGAGAAGAATCAAAGCTATTTGACTCTTTTTAAATTCTACTAATTTGAAATTAGTAGAAATAATTTTGGAAATAGAAATAAATATAAGTCAGAACTTAGAGGTTTTTTTTTTTTTTTAAGTATTTTACAAATACATACGGGCAAGGCCAGGCTTAAGAAAGGGCGTGTGATGGTGTGTAAACGGACACACATGGACTGCACACTCAGTATGCTTTACTGCTTTGATGAATGTGCCCCCAAACAGCCAATCGTCTTCAGCTATGTTAGAAGGAATGTGTGCGTGATGAGGCACCAGTGTCTGTGTCATGGCCAACTGTGCCGCAGCTGGACGCTAGATCTGGTTCTGAAGCCCACTGTAAGAGAGTAATGCTGATGGCCACGCCCAGAGGAAGGACCAGGGCTGGGCATGGCTTGTCTCCTCCATCACTCACCCACGTCCGCTGAATGTGTTTTGTGTACTGTACTCAGCCTGTAGACGAGACTTGGTGCAGCTCTAAGATGCGTCTCTGCTTTGGGAGAGAGATTTCACTCTAACGTCACTCTCTCCCGCCAGCTCCAGAGGGCCAGGGTGGGCCAAGACTGGACTTCACAATTGTCAGCTCTGTGTTTTGGTGTTTGAGAAGCCTCCCTAGCAGAAATTGAAATTGCCCTTTGTAGCAAGTAAGTGGCCGCCCCACGCTTACGTCCCTAATTGGGGGCAAAGTTAAACTAAAAAATTCTGCTTTGTGGATTCGTGGGCAAGAACCTTTAGTTATTCCTGGAGTAGCAGCACCCAGAGGATTTTGGCTTTTGGGGAGGTTGGGGACCAGCTCTGTAGAGCCCCAGATTGTTGTCGGCCTGGATACAGGAGGAGGATCCTTGTTCTTGGGGATTTTGTTTGTAACTTGGTGATAGTCTAACTTCTGTGGTTCTGCTTCTGACGTGTTTCTGCTCTGATCTTGAGGGTTGGCTTGGAGAGGCAGTGTAGCGCCAAAAGGAGTGCTTGCTTGCTTTTTAACACACCACTGCGGGACGCACAGTTACAGAGATGCTCCTGATTGGGTTTCAGTCAGTGTTCCAGCACCCGGCCTCCATCAGTGCCCATTTCGAATTTCCCACCACCAATGGCCCCACATTCCTTCCCTCTTCCCTCCCCCAGCGTGCCTCTGTAGCAGGCACTTTTGTTTTTCCTCTCTCTCTCTCCCTCCCTCTCTCTTACAGCTCTCATCTCATTCCCCCCCATCTCATCCTTAAACGTGGTTTGCCATATATGCATTTATGGGTTATCATGTACAACCCATAAATTTTGGGGTTGAAAATAAATCTTTGCCTGTATTCAATGCTCAGTTTTAGTGAGCATTTGTAGAACACTGGTATATATTTATATCCCACTAACAAATGCAGTCACTCATTAGTCACCTTCTGACTTATTTCACTGAGCACTATAATCTCCATGTCCATCCATTTCCAGGTAAATTTCATGACTTCATCTTTTCTGACAGCTGCATAGTATTCCATTGTGTCGATGTACCAAAATTTATTTAGCCAGTCTTCTGTTCTCAGGCATTCAGGTTGTTTCCAGATTCTGGCTATCATGAATAGAGCTGCAATGGAACAGCAAAATGCAGATAGTGTTTCTTCTCTGTGATTTTGGGTCTCCAGAGTACATTCCCAGAAGTGGTATGGCTGGGTCAAATGGGAGCTCGAAATATCTAGTTTTTCGGGGAATGCCCATATTGTTTTCCAAAAGGGCTGGACCATTCGGCATTCCCACCAACAGTGGATGAGAGTCTGTTTCTCCCACATCCACTAGAGCACTGATTGTTCTTGCTATTTTGGATGTGTGCCAGTCTCTGTGGTATGAGATGATACCTCATTGTTGTTGTTTTGATTTGCATCTCTCTGATGATTAGTGATGATGAGAATTTTTTCATGTTTTTTGGCCATTCGAATTTCTTCCTTGTTGAAGTTTCTGTTCATTTCTTCTCCCCATTTTTAATGGGGTTGGCTGTTTTCTTCTTGTAAAGTTCTACCAGTGCCTGATCTAGCCTGGATATTAACCTCTTATCAGATGGATATTGGGTGAATACTCTTTCCCATTCTGTGGACTGTCTCTTTATCTTGGTCACTGTTTCTTTTTGGAGTGCTTTCTTTCTTAATGCCTGTTATTTTATTGTTTTGTTATATGGGCCACAGTCAGCTGTGTGCAAGGCTTACTCCTCCCGGCTCTGTGCTGGACTTTGCACCTCGATTGGCTGCATTTCATGCAAGAGCCTTTCCCTGTTGTGCTTTCTTCGTAGACAAAGTAAGATAGACTTGACATCTTGTTTTGCTCTGACGTGCACGTTAGTAATTAAAAACCACAACTGTGGCCAATGTAAAAGTCTGGGACTTGGGGCTCAGCTTTTGGGGTATACCGGCAGTGATCAGGCGCTACTACCTAGCTTTGTGCTCTGAGGTTGCTCCAGGTGGTCAGTGCTCGGGGTGCCATGTGGCATTGGAGCCTCCACACACAAAGCATGTGCTTAACCCGCTGAACGTCTCTTCAGTGGTGTTTAGTTTTCTCTTGAATTGAAGCACGTTTTAGAGAGGGCTGTGATGATGGGAAACAAGAATGCAAACATCAGAGATGAGAAGGCGCAGCATCTCGGAGCCATTTCAGGCTTCCGGACAGTCACAGTGAGAGAGAGGCAGGAGTTTTTTGCCCAGAAAAGTGTATTTGTAGGGCCCGCGGCTGCAGATGCTGCACTCTCAGGTCTGCTCAGGGCCCTGCATCCATCACCCAGGCTCGCCACAGGAGGAGAAGCTGAGAGCTGAGAAGGGCCCAGCAGGGAGGCGGAGGAGGGCAAGGGTCCGTGGAAGGGACTGGGACTCGGTCAGCATGAGGCTGCCCACTGGGGAGTGCCCAGGTTCCCACCGCCACCCTCGCTTCCATCTTGCTCTACACACCGGAGGCTGAGCCACTGGTTCAGTGCTCAGATACTCAGCAGTGTGCAGCCACGGGGCAGAGTGCAGTATATGGTTAGACCATCGCTAACATTTTCAGGCTCTTGGGGGGCTGGACAGAGTGGGCAGAGATGCCCCCGTGCCTAGGTGCTCCATTCCTCATGCTCCGTCAGGGTTTCTACAGCCTTGCAAAGCTTCAGCTCATGGCAAGAAAACATCTACACCATGACCACAGAGCACACTCTGCATGCTACACACACACACACACACACACACACACACACACACACACACACAGGCCCCCCAACAGCCCCCCCACACCCCCACTGGATCCACAGAAACAAGTACCCCAAAGCACATTCATGTTTTCTGGCTAACCTGTTTTAGTGATTTGAAATGCAGATGCGTCGGCCTCATGTGGTGCTCAGCCCACAGCTGGGGCCAGGTGGGGGCTGAGGGCCGCAGTGCTGACCCCTGGTTCACAGAGACCCCAACAGTGACTCAGCAGCCACCCACGGCCTTCCCCTGCTGCTCCTCTTACCGCTCCCTTCTCTCCCTCTTCACTCCTTATGTCTCCTGCTACCCCACTCGTGGGCTGTGGCCCCATTGACGAGATTCCACTTTGTGGCTCCTGACTGCCCACAGTGGTACACATGGTATCTGGACACATTTAATGGTCACAGCAAGTGTGGGTGTTGGGCACACGGGCTTCTGTGCTTGTGAGCTGGAGCGTTGGGGAGTCTCCCACCGTAAGGATTTAAGGGTTTTGTTTTCCAAGTTCTTGCCCTCCCCCCTCCCCCTTAGCTGAGACCCAAAGAGGAGGAAACTGGACAGGGCAAGTGTCCAGTTGCCTGCTGGCCAGACCATCACCTCCCCCACAGTTGTTAATAGGAACGTGGATTTTCCTGTGCTTGTGTGTTCTTGAGAATTTTATGAAATATTTGCATACAAAACTCAAAAGATTGAAAGCTCGTTTAATGTGCAGAAAAGGTAGATGGTTCCAGATGCCTCCCCAGATGTCCAGGCCTCTCCTTCCTATACCTCTGAGTGCCCGTCCTGTCCCTGGTGCTGCCCCATCCCTTGAAAGACTTCCCTGTCCTGTCCCACGCAGTCTACTTGCCTCCCGTGGACAATCACCAGGTTCTGTCCCTGCGCTGCTCTCTCTGTCCCCTTTGTGCTTTACCAGTCTCCACATGCATGTGGATGAGACCCCTGTGCTCTGTACCTGTCGCTGGGCCTCCCATCTAAACCCCAGCAGTTGCTGTCGTCTTGTTCCGGCTTTCTTTAGTCTCTGGCCACATCCCAGTGCATGTGGGTGAGACTTTGCTCACTACATTGCCACTACCTGGGCATCAGAGCCCTGCCTGTGTCTGAGCTATCTTGGGCATTCGAGCCTTGCCTGTACCTACTCCTGCATGGCCTACCTGTCCTGGATCCTGTGTCTGAGCCTGCTGTCCTACCTGATCTGGGGAGTGTGTCCAGAGAGCATTTGCTGAGAGGGGGAGGGATATGGGCCTGGGGTTTTCTCCTATCTGTTGTCAGATGCCACCCTCCCACCCCCAGCCATCCCCTTCTGCATTCTGATTGGCTACCTGTTCCATGGGTGGAGATTCAAAGTGACTTGGCCCTCGCCACCTTAGCTCCTGCTGTTTCACAGTAACTTCTGGAATCTGCTACCTGACCCCTCCTGCCAGGTGCCTGGGGCTTAAAGGAAGGGCCCTATAAACAGAGGCCACAGCCCTACCCGCATCTGCCTGGTGCCACCTCTCTTGGGTACTGTTCTAAGCATCCCGTGAGCCCTGAACCTGGGGTTGCCTCCTCCAAGGCAGAGAGCCCAGTGTGAGCGGGATGCAGATGGTCTAGCAGAGCCAAGGTTGTCCTGTCCGTCCCTTCCCTCTAGCATCCCTCCAGTGTTGATGAGCAGTGGAGACCTGAGGGGCTCAGGGGGTGAGGCTTGTGGTTAGGACAGTCGGCCATCCTGTGTGAGCATCAGAGGGCAGCGCCTTTCCAGCGAGGCCACCCATCCTGCTCAGTGCTGAGAGTAAGGTGGGGGACCCCCGCTCTGCCCAGCTGCCCTCAGGCCCTGACCACACTGTTCCTTCCCGTGTTTGCTGCTGAGATGGCCCGGGTGCTCAGGGCTCACACACCATAGACCAGAGGTCACACCCTGGTCATAGCCCGGATCCCAGAGCTGGGGGGTAGCACAGGAACCCAGCCATATCTTGGGGCCCAGCCAGTATTTCCAGAGCCCCAAGTTGCTGCCGGAAACTTTTGTTTTAAAAGTTTGAGGACACAGAACTCTGGTGTTTACGTGATTTCCTTGGAACACTATGATGTACACTTAGGAAAAAACGGCCCCAGTTCGGAGGAAGAAGCTTGTTCCCAGCCTGTGCCAGAGATGGTTCAGGGAGGGCCACCCTCGGGCAGGAAGGGGGCTCCTGTAGTGCTGCTAGACAGGCCAGTCAGTGGATGGAGCAGGGCCACAGGGCCCCATGCTGGGAATCCTTGGGGTTCTCAGAGTTGGAGCAGGGTGTGACCCAGGAGCGGGGCATGTCTGGGATACCACACCCTCCCGAAGAGACCGTATCCACATGTTGCGTTGATAGACACCCCTTTCCGCTCTGCCTGTGCCCCCATGCACTGACCAGTTACAGCCTTTCCGTACATGTCTATGTAGTTGTATGGTCGCCTTTGACCTCTGACTTGTGTGTGTCCAAGGGGCAGCCGATGGCCCCGGGCTCACTCTGCCTCTTCTCCCTGCCCCGCAGGTGGCTCGAGGTGCAGGTCACCAACCTTACATGCCCCCAGCACTGGCTGCAGTACCTCCGACTCATCCGAGAGACCATCTGGCCTGGCGGGGCTCTTCCCAAGCACCCGCGACCTGTGAGGACCCCGGAGCAGAAGGAGGCCACTGAGAAGCAGGCGCTGCTTGGCCTGATGGGGCTCCTGCCAGGTACTTCCCCACGTTCCTACCCCGTCTGCGTGGCCCCTGTTCCGGGGGGAACTAGAGGGGCTGGGGCTAGAGGCCACAGTAACAGGAAGGTGCACAGGGGGCCGTTTGCCTAGCAAGTGGCCCCCACGGAGAGTGAGGAGAGGCCCATATAGCTGTGTGGGGAATCACCTGGCTGGCCTGAGCCACCCAGATGCAGCTTTGTTCTGAGTCGAGCCCACATCCCTCCTGCAGATGCTCGGCTGCCAACTGCAGCCTCCATGCCTGCAGGGACAGACACCACCTTCTTCCCGCGGTGGATGAGGGGCAGAAGGCTGTGTGCAAGGTCCCCAGACATGGTGGGCTCATGATGGCTCCTGAGCTCTGTCCAGCCTGTCCTGCCCAGCTGGACTGTCCACCCGAGTGGCTGGCCGCTGTTTTCCTTGTGAGACTCTGGACAAGTGCATGGCTGGAGGGTGCCAGAAAGGTCAGGCTTATCCAGGACAACAGTGTCCTGGAGAGTGCCCAGGGCCCCATGGCATGTTTCTCTTCAGACTTTGTGGTCCGGCTGCTCGGGAGAGACAAGTGGGAGCTGAGCTGGGGGCTCATGCTAAAGTCGCTGCAGCAGCCTCTGATCAACAGGTAGGTGAGGACACCCCAGGGTCCCCACTCCTCTTAGAAGAGCACAGTCACCGCCCAGGGGCTGGCCTGGCGTTGGGGTAGGCAGACGCTGAGGAGACTGGTGCTGGGTGGCCCCCGGTGGGCTCATGCTGAGGAGGAAGGGCTCCGGTGGCCCAGGGAGCGGGGTCCTAGCTCCTTGTCATCCCCACGGTAGACCCCCAAACCGCCCCTATGCCGCCATTTGAAACCTTCAAGATGCTCACAGGGACCCAGGGTCTGCCCGTTCGCATGTCCCCAGTTCCAGGGTGGCACTGCTGTGCCCGGGGCACCATGTTCCCAGTACCTAGGCACACTCTGCCTTTGGGGCCCATCGCCCTTTTCCTCCTGAGACCCTGATATTGCACCGTCACACTGCTGGGGGCTGGGGTCGGTGATGGGGAGGCGGGTGTGGAGGTCACAGGCAGGAGACCTCAGGGCCCCTCACCAGCCATTTGTTTCAGGCACCTGGTCTTCTGCCTCTGGGACATCATCCTGGAGGTCTTGGGTCTCCCGCCGCTGAGGAGTCTGCCACCACACGTGTCTCAGGCAACCCCAAGAAGAAGGGCGTCGCCCGTAGCCACTGAGTGGTCTCCCCCTGGAGCCAGGCAGGCGTGTGTCAGGAGCAAGGCTGCAGCCTGAGAGCCTCGGGATCTCGGAGCTCAGCTCCTCCCTCAGCCATCGCGTGCACCTCCGTTTCAGAACATTCTTGTGTTGGGACGGTCACGGATGGGAAGGGGACGATGCTGCGAGGTAGAGGAGTGAGCCCCTCCAGCCTCCCCATGTAGCTGGGTTTCCTGGGAGCAAAAGACAATCCATGGGTGCCCCTTTCCGCCCGAGGGAGACACCTCTCTCCATCCCGCTCCACTCCACCATGGCGTTGGCCCTGCACACTGGGGTGCTCCCGGCTTCTTCCCACCCTCTGCTCTCTGGACTACTGACCCCTCTGTCCCCAAGACTTCCTGCCGAGGGCAGGGGACAGGGAGCACAGCTGCTCCTGAGACACCCACGGACTGGAACCCAGAAAACCTTCAGTCACACTTGGCGCTCTCCGGCCTGTTGCTGGAGGCCCGGTGGGACAGCGCTGCAGGCTCAAGCTCTGGCGTGTGCCGGAGGCGGGGCTGGAGGAGAGGCAGCGCCCTCTGAGTGATGGGCGTGATGGGGTGAGCACCACCGTCCGGTCTCACCCAGAGCCGTCTGGGCGCACATTAAAGTGGTTTGCAGGATGCAGAAGTTTGGGGGTGTCTCATTTCCGTCACTTCTTAGTCCCTCACCCTAAGTCCTGTCTCTCACCCTGACTCCTTTCATCTGTCCCTCCGCAGCGAAGTCCTCAAGTCTTCTAGAATCATCTCTGGGATGACTGGCTGACTAGGCAGTGACGAAACTTTGATGAAAATGCTGCTGCTTCCGCATCACATGGGGCCGGGGACCAGTTCCCTAAAATGTGTGTGCACCCTGCCCTCCCTGTCCCCTTTGTCCGGGATGCCGCTGGGGTCCCCAACAGTACCGGGAAGCGAGTTCCTTTCTGCCTCCGAGCCGGCAGGGAATGAATGAAAACTCAGGAATCCGGCGCAGGTTTTAAAATGCTTTACTTAACACAGGTTCAGGCATACAAATCAGCAATAGGAAAAACCCTGTGCTTAGGATTCCCGGCCCAAACCCCAGCCACGTGTAGGCCAAGATGACAGCCACCACGTGTTAAGGCCCTGTAAAGAGGAGACAAAGACAAATCTCCCAAGAAGAGTGCGAGCCCAAAAAAAGAGAGAGAGCAAGAGAGGAAGCAGGCTAGTTTTATACCCCTGCAACTCAGACCTCCCACTATTATGGGAAGCAGGGAGGGTCAAATGCCCTTAGGTAATTTCTCCCAGCACCTCACCTAGGCCCTTTTGTATGCTAATGTCTTGAGCCAAGATCTGCCTGGAAAAGCCTTTATAGGGTAGAGGGGTTTCTTAGATGTCATGTCTCTGTACCAAAGACTAATACTAATGCCAGTTAAATATTTCTCCAAGCCTTCATAAGAGTCTCCTCTACTTCACGGTAGTTTTGTATTTTAGTTGCCTTTGAGTTATCAGGGAGCCATGCTTGCTTGCTTGGAGGCAAACAGCGTTTTTCTCTGGTCTAATTACTTAGAGATCCAACGTGGCCAGGCAAATATGCTGGTAAGATCTAGCTGGTCCCACGATGACTGTGGTAGCATGAGAGAATTTTTATACCAGCCAGTACAGAATACATGGTCAGATAAACTGCCACATTTAAACTACCCCCTGTCTACAAAGTGACCTGCAGGAGGCAATCCAGGGCAGATGCAGAGGCTATTAGTCCTGCAAAACCCTTTGTGTCAGTAATGGCAGGTGGGAGGCACCCTATCTCTGGGCCTGCTTTAGGGTCCTGCCCGCAGCCTGATAACAGTCATGTTGATTCACTCTCAGTAGGTAAAAATGTGTCAAATGGAAGGGAAGAGTTTGTTGGGGTCAGGATCAAGGGGATGCCAAAAGCCAGGCCGAGGCAAGAAGTTGGTTTCCGCTCCTGGTCCCCACCTAAACCCATTGTCAAAGCAGAATGGGGTCCAGTTTGAGTGTGCAGGCTGTAGAATTGGAACAGTGCTGGGGAGAGGGGGAGTGAGTGTGTGTTGGGAGGGGTGGTCCCAAGCAGTGCTCAGGAGGTCCAGGGCCACACATGGACCCTCAGTGGGCCAGAGCGTCCCAGGCTCCCTGGCAGTGTGGGCCAGCGTGGCTGTCCCTGTACAGTGCTCAGACCCCTCAGGGCAAAGCCTGCTGGTCACATGGGCTTGGGGTGCACAGGCTCAGACTGCCTCTTGCATAGGAGGCAGCACCGCACCTCTGAGCCAGCTCCCAGGCCCAAACACTAGACTTTCTAAGGAAAACAGCCCTGACCTGGAAGTGGTTCTCAGAATCTCTCATCCATGTCCCCGTACCCCACTCTGATCCCCCATTTCTCCCGGACTCGAGGAGGAAAGGAACGGGTGTGGAAAGCGCCAGCTGGCCTGCCAACACGCAAAGCTGACCCGGCCGCCAGCACTTGCAAAGCCAGCTCAGACAGTCTTTGGGTCCCCCATAAAGATGCTGCCTCTCACAGCCCTGTTGGTGACATTGCCCAGAACAGCTTCAAAGACCAGTAATAAACTTGAAGGCTGGACAGCCGACATCCCGCAGCCGGGATCCTGCAGCCCAAAGCAGCACACCTATGACAGCCCCCCAAACGAGACCTGCCAGGCCTGTCCTGAGAAGGAAAGCCCACTTCCAGGGGCTCTGGACAGGAAAGGTCAGGACACGTCCCGGGGATGTAACGGGGAACAGGCGGTGGGAACCTCCCTCTGATTCCAGCAGAGCCATGGGTGACCAGCACCGCCCCCCAAGGCTCCATCCCAGGAGCAGGGAGTGCAGAGGCAGTCACCCTCTTTGGGACAGGTGTCCGGTGCTCAGTGTGCCCAGGGGCAGAGGGGCCGAGTGGCATGTGCCCCATCTGTGCCCTGGGACAGGTGTCCGGTGCTCAGTGTGCCCAGGGGCAGAGGGGCCGAGTGGCATGTGCCCCATCTGTGCCCTGGGACAGGTGTCCGGTGCTCAAGTGTGCCCAGGGGCAGAGGGGCCGAGTGGCATGTGCCCCATCTGTGCCATGTTTGCAGAGCAGCATGCAGCCTTCAGCACGGGGGTGGGGCTGGGCCCCAAGCGGCACGGTGCAGAACGCCTGCACCAGGGCTGCTGCGGGCACAGAGAGGGCAGGGGGGCCACTCCTGCGTGGCTCGTCTGGGCCTGACCGCGTCTCCGCCTCTCTGTGCCCAGGGTTCCAGAGAATCTGGGCCAGGCCGCAGTGAGGTTTCAGGACACGTCAGAGGGGAAAGGGCAGGGCGTCTGGCCCACTGAAGGGCAGCCGAGCCAGGGTGCCACAGTCACAACTGTCAAGCCACCTGCAGGGGCTTCTGGCACCTCAGGGCATCAAGTAGCCCTCAGGAATGCCCAGATGGCGTTTCCTGCCGGAGCTGCTCGCTCCCCGTGGGTGGTGATTTGAGGTCAAGAACTTCCTGGGCTCAGACTGCGCTGCCCAGACACGGCTTTGGAGCCTGGGATGTGAGCCCTAACTGGGTGTGATGTCACCGTCACCCCCCACCCAACAGAGACATGATCTCATGGAGGTGGCAGCAGGCGAGCTCCGCCCAGCGGGTCCAGCAGCAGTGGACAGGAGGACGGACAGCCAGCCTGTGCCTGACTCCCATCCGCTGGGGCTCAGACTGGGATTTTGGAACCCTTGGAACTAGGGGCACCCCAGGAGGGTGCAGGCTGGAACCGACCAGATCACCGTGGGGGAGACGCCTGACTCCTGGGCGAGTTGTCAGTGAAGGCCGGTCCACGTGACTGCAGGCCCCCGTGGGACCCACCTACCCACATGACTGCGGGCACTCACGAGACCCAGCTCCTTTTCCAGCTGCCGCGAGGCCACCTGGCCCTTGCGGCTTTTGCTCAGGCCCCTTTGCAAACTGGATGTGGCCAACCCAGGCCTGTTCTGCCACCTAGCCTGTCCCCCGTCTGCCACCTAGCCTGTCCCCCGTCTGCCACCTAGCTTTTTGTGTCTGTCCCCTGCGTCCGTGCCTGGGCACCACACTCTGGCGTTCTTGGGGGTGGGGGAGTTGGAAAGACAGCCCTCTCTCTCCCTCCCCAGTCTGGTTCCCACATCCTGCTGGATGAACGGACGAATGGGTGGGCACTGCCCAGCTGCCTCAGTTCCGGAAGTTGGAGCCATGTTGCCACGTGACGTGCCAGAGGAGCCCTCGGGAAGTGACACTCCGGGCCCGCTGTGAGCATAGTCATAGTGGGGAGAGGGACAGTGGGGGACCCCAGGGTCAGAGCAGGGAGCTGAGACCCGGTGAGGGAGGAGCGCCCTCGGGTCTCCGTTTGCCTTGGAATGATTCTGAGACCAGCGGAGAAGCGAGGCGGGAGCACTCGGCCGCACCCACTGAACCTAGCGGGCCTAGTTGGGCCTGTCCTGAGCTCCCCAAAGGACTAACCATCGCAGGGCATGGCCAGGGCTGGACCTCTGTGGCCTAGTCATTGGAGGCCTCCTCCCTCCTCCTCCTCCCCTCCCTCCTCTCTCCTCCCCTTCCTTCTCTCTTCCTGCAGGCTCCCTTCTTGCTCCTTCCAGCTGCAATTGACGCAAGTGAAAACCAGCCGCTCAGCACAGATCGTGCGACTGACACCAGATTTGCCCCCAAATAAAGCTTTTCAGTGAAGTGTAACCAGGCTTGGTCGCTTCCCAGGTCCCCAAGATTCCCTGATGGCCCACCCAGAACCGTCGGTTATGGGATCAGAGCCTGGTGGACGCTGATTGGGCTGTGGGAAATGACGGGCCTGGGGAAGGGCTGCGGATGCCGCCTTGTTCCTCCATTGCTTCGGGCCTTTTATCCTGGAGCCTGAGAAAGGCGTCCTCCCTGTCCAGCCACTTTCCCCTCGCTAAGGAGCAGCCCCACCGTGACCCCCCCAAGGCTTTCCTGCCCACGTCACACACCCTTATCTCTGGACGTCACGGCTGGCCATTTATCACATCATGCGCCGAGGTTGTTGTGACCCTCGCGCCCTAGACTTGGTTCTGGTGGCGCGAAGGACTTCAACAGTAAAAGAGGAAAGGTGCACCTACGTCACCCGTCACCTGGTAGAGAACCAGCACTTTTGTGCTGCATTTCCTAAAAGGCCACAGGAGGGCGCCCGAGGCCTCACAGTCGTGCCCCCGTTCGCGTCACGATTGCCAGCAGGCGGCGCTATGGCCTCAAGCATCACCAACCTGGCTACTAGGATCCAGAAGGCCTTTGCCTGAGCTCCCAGGCTGGAGCAGAGGGTGATCCCAGAGGAAACGCTGCGTAGTTGTCGTGCTGCTCTACCCCGAGACCCAAAACTGTGCTCCAGCCAGCACGAGTGCGTGGAAAAGTCCGCTGTGAGGAAACAGTGTTCCTGGTTTCTAGGTGCAACTCCAGCGCTGGGCTGCGGCTCCTGGAAGGGACCCCTCAATTCCTCTGCCCCCAAGCCTGCCGGTGTGCAGGTGACAAGCACCTAGATCCGACTCCGAAGATCCCAGTAGGCTTAAGATTCAGGAATTGGTAAAGGCAAAAAGCCCTGGACTGACCCCAAACATGCAGACCCCAATTCGGGGTCACCCAGAATCAGGTCACAGTGTGAGAAGGCGCTGCCCACTTCACCCCGCCTGGCGGGCCTTTTGAGTCCGCCTGGTGACTCCCCATGCAGGTAAAGCCCCCACCCCTACCCCAGGTGGACCTGCACGGCAGGGCCTGGGCAGTGAGAGTCAGGTCAGTGGGAACCAGACCCGAAGGGCGCTGCAGACCAAGTCCACACACTTCTCTTCAGGCTTTGGGGTCAAAGAGTTCTGCAATGCAGTACTGGGCAGGCCCTGGGGGTACTAGTAGAAGCTTAACAAGTCCCAAATCTGCAAAGGGCGCCAAGTAGTGGCCACCTGGCGTCAGCCTTGACCCAGGCATACTCAGCCCTTCCATCTCTGTCTTCCCTGACCTAGAAATGCAGCAGATTCCCCAGGACACGGGCGTGTTGCAGTGGAAATGGGAAGGACCGCCCTTTATTTCATGAGCGCCAGTGTGCTTAGGCAAGGCGTGGCTGCTTTGTTTATGCACACACATGCACGCGGAGATTCCTGGAAGAGCCGCTGAGGTTTGGGTGCACCGTTGGCTCCGCTTTCTCCTTCCAGGCTGCTCTGCTGCCAGCTGGGCATCGGGGTGTTAGAATTGGTCAAACCAGGACAGTCTAGCGGCCGCACTCAGGAGGCCTGACACCCGGGAGCCTGTGGAGGGCATCACACACCTTCACAGAAGGACTCAGTCTGCTGTTTCAATTTTCTTTTTTCAGTGGGGGAAAGGCAATAGGGGACATCGGGAATGGACCCTGAGGCTACTGCATCAAAACACCTGCTCTCTAGCCCAAATCCCCACCCTGATGGTCTCAGGTCCCATCGTCAGCACCCGCTCTTGTCCCTCAGGAAAGCCCACTGCTTATGGTGAGAGGCTGGGGGTGGCAGGAGGTCGTGCAAGGGCCTGGCACTGGGTGTCCAAGTTAAACTGGCCCATGTCCCAGAGGCTGGTCTGCAAACGGGAAGCAGTCTCAAGGATGCCCCCCCTCCTCTGTCTCTCTCTCCCTCCCTCCCTCTCTCTCTCTCCTCTCTCTCTCCTCTCCTCTCTCCTCACTCTTCTCTCTCCTCTCCTTTCTCTTCTCTCTTCCCTCTCTCTTCTCTCTTCCCTCTCCCCTCTCTCTCCTCTCTCTTCTCTCCTCTCCTCTCCTCTCCTCTCTCTCCCCTCTTCTATCTCTTCTCTCTTCTCTCTCTTTTCTCTTCCCTCTCTCCTTTCTCTCCTCTCTTCTCTCCTCTCTCCTCTCTCCCTCTCCTCTCTTTTTCTCTTTCCTCTCTCCTTTCTCTCCTCTCTCCTCTCTCCTCTCTCCTCTCTCCCTCTCTCTCCTCTCTCCTCTCTCTCCTCTCTCTCCCTCTCTCTCTCCCTCTCCCCTATCCTTTCTCCTCTCCTCTCTCCTCTCTCTCCTCTCTCTCTCCTATCTCCTCTCTTTCTTCTCCCTCCTTCCCAACTCTTTTTTTCTCTTTAAGAGGCTTCAACAGAGACATTTTTCTGCAGAGAATGTTTTTAATCAACTCCTGTAGTGCTGTGTGACATTTCTGGGAGTCAGGCACCCTGGGAGGGTGGGAGCAAAAACCAAAGGATCACTAGGCCCAGCAACCTGACTGTGAAGATGCAACATGCAGGGCCGGAGAGATCAGACAACGGGCAGGGAGTTCACACAGTTCACACAGTCCCTGGCACCCATATAGTCACTTAAGCCCCGATAAGTGTAATCTCGAAGCACAAAGCCAGGAGTGATCCCTGAGTGCAGAGCCAGGAGTCATCCCTGAGCACAGTTGGTTCGCGACCCCCAAAACAAAAAAGCAGACAAAAAATGGTATATCATGAATGTTTCAATTCTATATGGATAATTGTCTATTTTTCCAATTATTACCCAACAATAGACAAATTTATCATAGCAAGTAAAAATTCAACAGCTCATAGACATATAATCCTTTCGTAGTGGTGGTTCTAGCCAATCTCTCTCCCTCCTCTGTGGCTCTTCAGATGTAAGTGGGTCTGTTGCTCCTTGAAACCACCAGTGAGAAGACTTGCTTTTGACTCAGTCAACTTGTCACCTTTGAGAGTGACGACTAGGTCAGCCTAAAGCCTGAGAACGCTGGCGAACCAAGGGCCACCATGCGATCTTTTGCATGACGGCTCAGTAAGCTATCCCGCAATGACGAGGCTCCCGTGTGAGGCCAAGAGCAGGGCCAGGTCTTGAGCCCAAACCAGTAACTTTGGCCTCCTCTCCCCTCTTACATTTACTGAACAAATCAAGATTAAGAAAATGGGATTCCCACAGTTTCCTGGAAGAGCAGCTCTGGAAAGGCACGGAGGCTGGGGCCCTGGGGCGGGATCTTGAGGGCTGGGAGTCATAGGGAAATAGTAATAGAGTTTGCCAGAGGGAAGCTCTCTGGGCAGTGCTCGCCCTCTGCATGCTGAGTTAGCGTCCTTGGACTGGCGGTGGATTCCTTTCCATCGAGCTCATCCCCGAGGAAGTCAGCCACGACAGCAGCATCTGAGCACTGCTTCCAGAGTCCCGCCTGAGCTCAGAGAATGCCCACACTCCTGCTGTTGCACCTGCCAGTGGCCACTCACACTGAGGATGACAACCAAGGCTTTGCCCCAGTCACTGAGAGTCAGGCCTCTCTCGGGCCCTGTGCTCATATCACCTGGCAATCAGTCTTTTGGGGGGCAGGAGGAAGGGGGCTGGTTATTACCCAGCAGCGCCTTGAGCTTGCAAGGCAGTGACTCCAGGACACTGAGCTGCTTGAACACCTCCAGCTGCTTGGACACAGCCCTCGCATGTGCAGTTCCCACAGCCCCTCTGCAGACTGCACACGCGACTGTTGGCGAGCTCCCTGAAGAGCCTCTGCAGGTGGAAACGGGCACGTGATGGGCTGTTTCTACTCTCCGGTTTGGTCTGTTCAGAGCTGGAGGGGCCTCGTGTGTTACTGACAAGAGCTGAAAGGTGGAACTGGGAGAGGCAGCGGAGCCACTGCAAGTCCGGAGGTGCCACAGGGTCCTTGGGTCCTTTCGAGGGCCCTCTCGAAAATAAACCGCCCGGTGGAACTGTCCTGCGCGTCACTGGGGACGAGCTAATGTGGCGGAGCAGCGGCGGAGCTTCTGAGAAGCTAAATACTGACGGTCTTCCTGCGCGCACTGCTCGGCACCTCCCTCTGGGGCCCAGAGGAGCTGCCTTTGTGCCTGCCCAGGACCTGGAGGCTGTTCCGAGCCCAGGAGCCAAGCGCCTTGGTTCTGACGGGCTCCACTGGTGCTTAGGAAAAGTGTCTCAGGTCCTCCGTCCCGAAAGAGGAGGCTTCAAGGAGGTTAGGGAAGGAAAGAAAGGAGGAGAGAAGCGAAGGCGATTGCAGATTCCATCCTCCATCTCCCCTTCCCTGAACACGTGTGAGCTGACAAGTGCCCTCATGGGTAATTTGTGCTGGTGGACCACATGGATGGTGAACCTCGAAGCTCTTGGAATAAATCAATAAAAATAGCAAAACACTTGCTTACCCTGGTGGGGAAAGAAGGTTCCTGGAAAGAAAGAACATTGGCTTCTCAGAATGTGGTTAGCAAAGCATAAGGGTTTGGTGATTCTTATTCTTGGCGGTCCCTGCGCATGGCGTCATCTGAGCTGCCCTGGATTCAGGGGTCACAGTGGTACCCCTCAGTAAAGAATACGCCAGGGTAGATGCCCACCCCGTTTGGCCTGAAACACGCTTCCCAAACCCACCTTGGCAAAGGCACCAAGAATCTCAGGCAGGGAGGGCTAAGGAAGGGATTTGGTGACTCTTGGCAAAAAACACCGACCTGGCCAGCACAAGGCTCTGAGTTTGACCCCTGGTGTAGCCCACAGGTGCAGAGTGTAGTCCTAACGGCCCCAGCAAGCACCACAACGAAGGTGTGCAAATTCCGTGACCAGAGGTACAGCTCTGGTGGTCATCACAGACTCTGCAGGAGAGACCCGAGGTCCCAGCTAAAGGAATATTCTACCCGCTGCCATTAGCACCACACCCCAGGGTGTGACCTCAGTCATCATGGAATCAGCAACAGGGAGAAAGAATGAGGAGTTTGGGGCTGGGCCCAGCCTTCAAGCAAAACAAACTCAGTTCTGCAAGACCCAGGCACCTTCTGCCGATTCCGCAGTAGCGGCTAATGCTGTCAGCAGTGATGACTATTTCACCTATAAAATGTGTTTCTCTTGGATGCTGTCTAAACTGCTTAAGACAGGATTCCTTTTATTTAATGTTTTAAGGCAACAACTTTCCAACTCCTTTTTATAAAAGGAGATAGGGTCACACTTGTCCAAATGTATCTTCCATACCATGTCCATCACCCAATAAATACCACTGTCCCTCCACCCGTACCCATAGAAGCCCCACCCATCCTCCCTCTGTGATCGAGCATAGTAGTGTGGGAGAGACCCTAGAGTCTGCCTGCTTGGCTGTTTCTTGGCTGTTTCTTTGCTTTATGCTCCATGCATGAGTGAGATCACCTGGTATCTTTCTCCTGGCTTACCTCCCTTTACATGACCCCATCAAGTCCCACCATGGAGTCACAGAAGGCCCAACCCCATCCCTTTGGAGCTGAGCTGCATATCAAGGTGTTATAGGTTGTATCTTCTTTATCAGCTCAACTGCTGCCAGGTACTCGGGTTGTCTCCAGATCTTGGCTGTTGTAAATAGTGCTGCAGTGAACACAAAAATGCACACATCGTATTGGTGTTTTGTTGTTGTTTTTAAATTTTGTGGTGTTTTGCACCACATCTACTTGTGCTCAAATCTTCTGACTGTGCTCAGGGGTCAGTCCTGGAGATGCTCTGGGCACCCAGTGCAGTGTTAGGGATCAAACCTAGGTCAAGTTCATGTAAGGCAAATGCCTTTGCCTTTAAGAATCTCTCTGACCCACTGGGCTAGTGTTGAACTTTGGTTTTGGCTTGCAGGGCACATAGTCTTCTGCCTCAGTGCTTGGGCGATCATGTGGTGCCAGGGATCAAATACAGGATACCTACATGCAAAGCATGGGCATTAGTCCTTGACTCATCTCCCCTGTCCTCAGATCACTTGTATCACTGTCTTCCCATTGATCATCGATTTGCTCGAGCAGGCACCAGTAACATCTCCATATGTCCTGTCACTTGCTAGTGTAGCTCAAGGGTATCTGCTTGCTCCAGGAACATAAAACGCCTCAAACCATTCCATCAGGTCTATAACTGTTAATGGTATATGGCATATCAAATATGACATGGGTGGCTTGCCAGGCTCTGCCTTGAGGGGTGGGATACTCTTGTAGTCACCTCTAACCTCGAGAATTTATTGATGAACTGTGTGACCGCAAAGTGGCCACGCAAGCTGGGCTTGTGATCAGCTCTTCTGCTGGGTGGAGCTCTGATGAGTGGGGAGTCTGGATGTGGAAAATGGCGGCCCTCATGATGTGGGGGTCCCTCTGGTTTCTTGTGAGGCTCTGCTGGGGTGGTGGGCCAGGGCTAGAACCCACCTTCCCTCCTGGGTGCCTCATGATCAGCTGGGCACAGAGAGAGCCAGTAGCAGTTCTGCCCAATGTATGTAAATCTCTGGATCCAGCATACCTGGGCTGGGCTTGAAAAAGACTGCTGTAGGGTGGGTCTCTGATGAGCCAGACTTGAGATCAGCTCTTCTTCTGGGTGGAGCTCTGTCAAGTGGGGAGTCTGGATGTGGAAAATGGCAGCCCTCATAGTGGAAAATGGCAGCCTCACATACACAGGGCAGAGTTGCTCCACAGGTCTTCTGTGGAGACCGAAGAGGTCATCAAAGCTCTAGCCAAACAGGGCGTTCAAACCCAATACATCAAGATACTTCCTGAGCTGTATTACGGATTCACCACCAAGATCTCACCATTCTACAAGGAAGTGATCATTGATGTCAAAAGAGGGGTTCGACAGGGTGATACCATTTCACCAAAACTCTTCAGCGCCACACTTGAGAACATCATTCAACAATTAGAATGGGAAGGAATGGGAGTGAAAATAGATGGTTGGCAACTACACCACCTCCGCTTTGCCGATGACATCGTTCTAATAACACCAAATATTAGCCAAGAGGGATAAATGCTGGCTGACTTCGACCAAGAATGTGGAAAGATAGGTCTACCGCTGAATCTCAACAAAACTATGTTCATGAAAAATGAACTAGTTCCAGAGGCCCCATTCACTCTCAATGGAACAAACATCTCTGAATGCAGCAGTTATGTGTACCTAGGTCAAGAAGTCAACATGATGAGTGACCTAAAACCTGAGCTGTGCAGGAGGAAGAGAGAGGCATGGAATGCCTTCAAGAGCATCGAAGAAATAGCTAAAAGGACAAAGAACCTCCAGCTCTGGGCACATCTCTTTAACTCCACCATTCTCCCTGCATTAACATACACCTCAGAGACCTGGGCCCTATGAAAGCAGGAAGAGAATACTATTCGGGTCTCCCAAAGAGGAATCAAAAGAGCTACGCTTGGAATATCACACCTCATTCAAGTGAGAGAAGGAATACGGAGTTCCAACCTCTGTCGATGATCCAGAGTTAGGGACGCTGTCTCATTTGCCAAGGCATTGAAAATCAGATGGGCTGAACATGTAATGCAATTTGGAGATGACTGCTGGACTAGAGCTATTACTGACTGGCTCCCACAGGAGATCAAAAGATCATGTGGCTGCCCACCTACAAGATGGTCAAGATCAAAAAAAAAAAAAAGATGGTCAAGATCCTGAACAAATAGTTTGAGGCTCTTCGTATTCCTGAAGCAAGCAGATGCCATTGGGCTGCACTGGCACATGATAGGGTCAAATGGAAACTTTACTGGCACCCACTCGAGCCAATCAATGAATAACGGGATGTCAAGTGATCAAGTGAAGTGAAGTTTATATGTTGGCCCCTTGTCAGAGGTCTTATGTCCAAACATTTCTCTCTCTCACTAAGACGGTATTTTGTTTTAGTCAGTTTCTTCTACCCTGCAGAAGTTTTATAGTTTAATGTAGCTCCACTGATTTAGTTCTGCTTCTGTTTCCCTTGCTGGAGTCAAATATCCGGAGACAGAGCAGAGGTCAGCATCATGGTATGTATACTTGTGTTCTATGTATTTTAGAGTTTCAGGCATTACTACTAACTCAATTTGTGTGTGTGTGTGCTTTTTTTTTTTTTTTTTTGTTCTTGGGGGCATACCTGGTGGTACTCAGGGTTTATTCCTAGCTCTGTCCTCAGGGGCCCCTGCTGGTAGAGCTTGGGGGACCATATGGGATACCAGGGATCTAAGCTGGGTCAGCTGTGTGCAAGGCAACCACTCTACTCACTGTACTATCTCTTTGCCTCCTTAACTTATGTTGAACTCACTGTGTACCTGATGTGGATAGTCTAGTCTCATTCTTTTGCATGTGTCCGTCTGTCCAGTTTTCTCAACACCATGTGTTGAAGAGATTTTCCTTTTTCCATTGTATTCTCATGGCCCATTTGTTATAAAATAACTGACCATCTATTTGGGCAGTTAATATCAGACTTCTGAATTCTATGCTTTGATTTAAAATACCACATTTATTTTTTTTGCTTTTTTGGGTCACACCTGGCAATGCTCAGGGGTTACTCCTGGATCTGCACTCAGGAATTACTCCTGGTGGTGCTCGGGGAACCATATGGGATGCCGGGGATCGAACCTGGGCCAGCATGGGCCGGCCACGTGCAAGGCAAACGCCCTACCCGCTGGACTATCACTCCGGCCCCCACATGGTTTTGATCTTTATAGCGTTCCAGTCTGGTTTAAAAGCAAGGGAATAGATACTCTCAATCTTCCCCACATCTCAGAATTTCTTTAGTTATTCAGGATCTTTTGTGGTATTATGCAAAGTTTAGTAATATTTGTTCTAGTCCCATGAATTATGTTATTAGAATTTGATATATTTGCATTAAATCTGTATATTGCTGTAGTAGGGATGATTATTTTTAACAAGGTTGATTTTTTTTTCCAATCCATGAATGCCAATTCTTACCAACTTAATGCTTTCTTTTTTATGTTGGGGGGGGGGGGGGGGCATACCCAGCAATGTTCAGGGATTAGTCTTGGCTCTGCATAAGGGAGTTTCTCCTGTGGTGCTTGGGGGACCATATAAAATGCCAGGGTAAAGCCCAGGTGGGACATGTGCAAGACAAGACTTACCCCTGTACTGTCACCCCACACCACTGTCTTGTATTTCCTTTAAAGATACCTTGTCTCATGTAAGTCTTTCACTTACTTTGTTAAGTTTATTTATGGATACTTATTCTTTTTATTCAACTGTAAATGGGATAATTTTCTTGATTTTTTTTTCTCTTCCAGGTCCTTATTGGCATATGAAAATGTAGACTTTTGTAAATATAGATTTTTTTGCCTTTTATTCTACTTTGATTTGGTGTTTCTAGTAGTTTTGTTTAGTGGACTCTTGGGGTTTTGATAATGTTGGCATATTCATTAAGGCACAGTAGTTGGTACCTAAGTAACAAATTTTTTCTGATTCTATAAATGTATAAACAAAATAACAAAGGAATTTGAAAAAAAGTTTTTTTCACTGCTAAGCACTGCCCGCTCGGAGCAAATCGATGATGAACAGGAAGACAGTGATACAGTGAAGCATAAAAAGGTCCCTACATAACCTCCTACACTTCAAAGTACTTGGTGGGAAGAAATGGACCTTCCTGTGAGTTTGAAACACCGGGGACAATGCAAGAAGATTTGGGGGACACCCCCTGGAGGAAATGTTTTGCCCACTGCTGACATGGCCCCGGATGCTTCCACCATTCGAAACTTAGTTCTGTGGGCCAAACCACGTTTCTAGTCTTGCCCATGACCTTCCTAGACTGTTGTATAAAGTTGTGTTCTGTCACACAGCCTGACTTGCCCAAGAACGCTTTAACTATTGCCTAGATTTGGATATTGTCCAATAATCACCACGGAGGAACCACAGTGCCTCTGGTTAAGACTGTACCTCCGTGAACTGGAAGTTCCTGAGGGCCTGGTTTTTGGTAGAAACATGATCTCCAAAGAATTCCCATGGAGGGTTTGTTATTTGTGCTGTCAGGCTGAAGACCAGGCCCTCTTCTCCTGAAGGGACAGCTGAGGGGGAATTCTCTGTGCCTGTCATTCTCTCCATCATGGGATCTGGGGGTGGACATGAGTCCCTGATCTGGGGCACCATCGTTCTGTCAGAGAACCACTGTCAGGGGAGAGGACCATGGTGAGCACCAATGTGGCGAGAGCTAGCACTGACCAGTGGAGAGCTCAGTGGCGGCACCATCAGAGAGGCAGAGATAATTGAGGGATTAAGGTGCTTATTTTGCATGTGGTCAACCAGCAATGTGGCCCTGAGAACTGCTGGGGTGACCCGGGAAACTGCCAGCACCCCAGGACCTGAGCAGCATCAGTCACATCCCTTGATGTTCATATTGAACCATCAGCCCAGTTGGTTAAGAACCACCAACCTCTCGAAGAAAGATCTGGTAAAGGCAGCATTGTGAGTTCAATGCTCCCATGGGGCAAACTCTTTCCAGGGTGGGCAGAGGTGACCTCAGGACTCACAGAGGGAGGTCCTGAGAAAAAATACCCACAACCTCACTTAAATGGTAAGTGAGGAAATGGTACCCAACCCCACGCAGAGAGGAGAGGCAACCCAAGAATGTATTTGTGGACGTAACCATAACAAGAAACTGGATCCTTTGAGGCCTCATTTGTTTTGAATGCTTCTGCCTTTTCAGTCTCTTTAGTTAATTATCCGGAGACCAGCTTGAGAAATGCCTGGAACCTGCATTCAAGTAGGATGCAAAGCACAGCTTGGTGTGAAAAAGAGCAGCTGAGCTCACACTTCACCAATCTGGGCACAGCAACAATGGAGGGGTGCTTGGTCTTTCTCAGAACCTCCTAAGGGCTGCTTTCTGTGAAGTGGGGCCCACTAACTGCCTTGCTGAAAGTCGCTCTTTCCCTTGCATAGTTTTGAATCAGTCGTGGAACCAAGGGGTAGGTCTGAAGGAAGAACAGTTCAGAGAGTTGTAAACATACCTTTTGTAATGGCGATTAAAAAAAAAGTTCCATTGAGATAAAAATGGGGAAAAGAACAAGAGGGAGAATAATGGGGAGGCGGAAAGGAGCTAAATGGCTGAGTCATGAGGACAGATGAAAGCTACAAGCATCAGGCACTTTCAGGGAAGCGGTGGCGTCCCGAATCAGGGACTGAGAAACATGTCAACTATGAGCTCAGCCAATGACCTGCTCCTGCACCGCAACACCTGGGCCCTGTCCCTCATGCTGGACACACCCCCTGGCATCCAAAGGACCAGATCTGCCCACGTGGGGCAACAAAGAGCAAAGCAGCCCACCCAGGGCTCCTCTGGCTTCATGTTATCTCACATATTTAGGGTTGATGGCATGAGAAGAGGTTTTCAAGGGAGAGGTGATGTCATTTCTCCCCGAGGGTGGTGTGACTGCACCATGTAAATAAAGTAGAGCCTTCAGAGGAGTGAGCAAACAAAGTCCTGGCCTGCTGGCAGAGGCCAAAGCAGTGGACGGTGCCCAGCTGGAAAGAGCAGATGCAGAAGTGTGCAGAGTGGCGGTGGATTAGCCATGGCCACCCTGGCAAAGGACGCTGAGATCACAGACAGCCATTTTCTCATAATTCTGGGGCTGCGACTCCAAGGTGAAGGCTTGCCCTTGCGAGAGTTGCCCTCCAGGGCTGCAGAACCTGCCCTGCCCTCCCTCCCTCCCTCCCTCCCTCCTCCCTCCCTCCCTCCTTCCTTCCTTCCTTCCTTCCTTGCTTCCTTCCTTCCTTCCTTCCTTCCTTCCTTCTTTCCTTCCTTCCTTCCTTCCTTCTCTTTTGGTTTACGGCCAAATCCAGCATTGCTTGGGGCTCTTCCTGGATCTGTGTTGAGGGGTGAGCCCAGATGGGTCTTGGGATACCTATGAAGTGCTTGGCAGTTCAGACCAGGTCAACCACATGCAAGGCAAGTGCCTGTGCTGTCTCTGACCCAAGGCTTTGCTTTTCCTTTTTACCTCCTCAGTTTTTTGGGTCACACCCAGCAGTGCTCTGACAGTGCTCAGGGGACTGAATGTGATGCCAGACGGTCAAACCAAGGCTGACTACACGCCAGACAAGTGACAAGTGCCTTCATTCCTGTATACTCTCTCTCTATCTCTCTCTCAGATTCAGTTAAAACCCTATCATCACTCTGATGTTTGCAGATAGGGGAGGGCCCCTGTGGCAATGGAATTCCTAGGATGTGACAAAACCAATAATGCCAAAACTGTAAAAAGCCCACCATTGGACACAGGAACTAAGGCCTGATAAGACTTCACTGGTGCCCAGAGACCCAGAGAAGGCTGGACCCCCCTTTGATACAAGCTCCAGCAGGAATAAAGGGCCAGAAAAGGACTTTCAATGAGGACCATAAGCCACTCCCAACACCCTTGGCAACCACCTTAGCAAAGGACTTTTACCTAAGTAGAAGCCCCATGTGAGGGCAGCTTAGGGAAAACCTATAAAAAGCCAGTTTGAACAAAGGAAGGGCACACATATTCCGCCCAAGCCTATGTGCTGCTTGTGCCCACATGGCCAAGTACATGTGTTGCCCACATCTCCCCTCTTGAGATGTGCTCCAGGATTCACTCTCTCTCTCTGCCTTTGTAAAAGCCTTTGTTCTCCCTTGATTGCATCTCTCTCTCTCTCTCTCTCTCTCTCTCTCTCTCTCTCTCTCTCTCTCTCTCTCTCTCTCTCTCTCCCTCTGTCTTTGCTCTCCCTCCTTCCTCCTCCTAAGAACCTATAAACCCTGGGTAAGACCTAAAACTGACTTTCCTTTCCTGCTCTTTAGCAGTTCGTCACACCAGCCTGATTCCACGGCTTCCCAAGAAATCTCAGGTAGTGGGGCTCATCTTCCATGTCAAGAAGACAAGAGGTGCGGCTTGATGGCCATCTAGTAGGGCTGGCGGGTTTGTAGCTTATGTTATGCAGGGGCTCATTGTGGACCTTATCAGTCCTTGACTTCCTGGTTGGTCCTGACGTGGCACAGGAATATCACGAGAAAGTGACCATCTCTTTCCTCCCCCTCACATAAGCCACCTGAGGTTTCAACTCCACATAAGCCACTCGTGGCTTCAACTCCACATTTAGGGAGTGATTTTTTCTCACCTTGTGTCACCCACCTCCAGATAATGGAATAGATTAAGAATCCTCTGCAAGGGGCAATATATGGTGCTAGAAAATGAATTGCAGTAGGACAGTTCCTAATTCTCCCGCTCAGGTGAACACTAATGAGCTTTCAAGGACCCCGATGGATTTGGAATTAGGTCCTTAAAATTGTTGTTCATAGAATTAGGTTTGATTCACATGCAGCAAAAGGTTTGAAATGACAGTTTTGAGGTGGGGGAGGTTGTGTTGGCAAAGAGAGAAAGGGAGAGAGGGAGTGAGAAAGAGAGGGAGAGGGAGGGGAGGTAAGAGGAAAGGAAGGGAGAATGGAAAGAAAAGATAGAGGGAGGGAGTAAAGGAAGAAAGAAAGGAAGTGAGGGAGGAAAGAAGAAAGAAAAGTGTGGAGGAAAGAAAGAGAGAAGGAAAGAGGAAAGGGGAGGGAGAAGAGGAAAATGGAAGGAAAGAAAGAGGCGGAAAGAGGAAAGGGGAGGAAGAGGAAAATGGGGAAAGGGAGGGAAGGAAAGAGGAAAGGGGGAGGAGAAGAGGAAGAATGGAAGGAAAGAAAGAGGAAGGAAAGAGGAAAGGGGGAGGAGAAGAGGAAGAAAGGAAGGAAAGAAAGAGGGAAGGAAAGAGGAAAGGGGGAGGAGAAGAGGAAGAATGGAAGGAAAGAAAGAGGGAAGGAAAGAGGAAAGGGGAGGAGAAGAGGAAAATGGAAGGAAAGAAAGAGGCAAGGAAAGAGGAAAGGGGGGGGAGAAGAGGAAAAATGGAAGGAAAGAGGGAGGGAAGGAAAGAGGAAAGAAGCAGGTTTGGCTCAGTATTCAGGAGAGCTGTGTCCTGTGTGAACTTTCAGCATTGGGATAGTCCCAGAGCAGGCAGAGCCTGACCTCGGAGCAGGGGGCAGGAGTCCCAGGAGGACTCTGGGGTGGAGCACTTGTTAGAAAGGCTTGAGACTGCCAGTTTGATCCCCAGAACCACCCCATATGCTGAGTATTGTCCCAATTGCTTCAGTGAAGTCCAAGGCCATACAAGATCACTTGTCCCACACCCGCCTTGACCATAACAGCAGCTGCAGTCAGAGAAAGGGGGGAGGCATTTTCCTGGGGCTGTTGGCACAGTGAAAGGGCAGCAATGTGGCAGAAACGCTAGAGACCCAATTCCAGCTTTAGACACTCTGGTCTCCAGAGTCCCTGCAAGTGCAGGATTATCTAATCCTTTGATTAATGAATCTCCTTTGAGCTGTCTGCATTTACCAGCCTCCCCAGGAAATGAGCTCAGGGCTGAGACCAGGTAGTCCTGAGGCCAACTCTCAGCCTTCCATGGACAGGACCTGCACGGGTTACTTGTATGTCTGTCCAAATGGTGAGCAGTTGTTTTCTTTCCTGAGAACATTATTGCTATGACTCACTGTAGTTTTGATCTGGTGAGTTGGATCCTATTACGCAGACACAGGCTGGCACCCTGAGTCTCCTTGTTTCTAAGGGTAAAAAAACGGGACTTGGAGAGCACCTGAAAGGGCCTTAGGCCACCCTCGTTGATTGCCATGTTGACCATGAAGTCAGAACAGCAGACACATATTGATGAAGTTGAACAGTGAGAATTGATGTAAGGGTTTGGCCTGTGCTGATCCCAGTCATCATTATTCCTGTCCCAGTGGGGCTGGTTCTAGAAATGCTATTGATTGACTGCTGACATCTCCCACCATGAATGTGAAAATGTAGCCAATGGAAAACTTTTTCTGCTTACCTTTGTATGTAATTGGGCCTCCCAGTGGTGCTCAGGAGGCCCCCAGGGGTCTCAGTAAACCCAGTGAGTGGTTCCATGCAAAGTCATAAGGATGTGATGCTGCTCAGGCCTGGCATTGCCAGGGGTTTAGCTAGTCCACCCTAGGGGTGCTGGAAGCCTCCGGATGTACCTGGTGGTACTCAGGTAGTACTCAGTGTTGCCAGGTGAGGTCTGCCACGTCTGCTGGACCATCTCTTTTCCTGGCCCCTCTGCTCACCTTCCCTGTGGAGCTCTGAAATTAGAGGCTTCCAGGTTCTACCACCACAAGCACCCCAACCTCTCAGTTGCCCCCCCCCCCAACCCCTGCTTTGAAGACTGAGAGTCTTTGGCGCCTGTCTGGGTCCCAGAGAACCAATAGGAACTGAGTCCTTGGACACATCCCTGCAGAAGACACGCTCCTCCCTATGGTGGGCTGCCTTGACCGGCTTTCCCTTCCACTTAGTCTTGACCTCTCCGGCATTTCTGCTCCCAACAAAAGGGTCTGTGTCCCTGCACTTGTGCTCAGACATCCTAATTAGAGCTACCCGTTAAACTGTTGGGAAGAATCACTCTGGCTCTATCATGCCTTTATCAGACTCCTGCTGCCAGGACTTCAGGGGCAGCTCTTAGCCTATCCCGGCCACAGTCTCACTGAGGCCTTTATGACTCTGTAGGCCTCACAGCCACCCGGTTGACCCCTGTCCTGATCCCTGCATGCCCAGACAGGGCTGGTCCAAAAGGGAAACAATGGGCTTGCCTTCATGCAGGGCCTTTCTTGGGCCCTAACTCAGGAGACACAGGGCTGTCCTGGTTTAAAAATGGGGAGTCACTGAGCAGGAAGGGCACTGGTGTCAGCGTGTAAGTGAGAAAGTGCTACAGACACCATCTTGCTCTCCACTGACTTCGCACAGCTTCTCCCCCAGTTAGTCTGGGCCACGTCTGATAACCTACACAAAGGTGTGTTTTCATACACTGTGTGTTTAATGTCAAGCCAGGAGTCAGTGTTGACTGTAGGAGAGAACAACCCCAGGGTTCTCGGGAGAGAGCACTGAGGGCCGCTGCATAGGCTGTGGAGGCTGGGGGGGTTGTTCCAAGGCTGTGAGCAGATACAGAGCCCCTGTCACCAGCCATGGGCACCCACCAGACACCCACCAGATAACACAGGACTGGGCCTGCCACTCTCCTAGCTGTCGATGGCTCCTTTCCCTCCCACACAAATGACAGCCCCCAGCCTGAGAGCAGGACAGTTTGGGGAGATAGTAAGCTCACCGTCTTCACTGGTTGCTGGCACCTGAATAAACGTGTTTTTCTTGTCTCTCTGTATTTACTTTCGGCGCATTAACCCACATTCAGTGACAAGGGGGCCGTGGTGTGGGGTGGTGGGAGCACAGTTCAGTTTGGGCCCTGGTTTTTGAGGTGGTAGAATCTGAGAACATCATTTCTGCCCAGGAGCAGCCAGACCATCTGTCTAATGTTGGATTTGACAGGCCCCTTCAAGCAGGACAAGAGACTTGGGTTTCACTTCTGTTGCTGAGTCTATTTCTCTTGAATTTCAGGCAAGGCCTACCTTGAGGTGAACAATGAGAGCGGCTCAGGGTGGTTCACAGGCTGAGCTCACTCTCCTGCTGTCCCGGACAAATACAGCTTATTTCTCTCATCTGTAACAGTCCCAAGGACAGAATTATTGCAGTCTATTCCCTATAGAAAAGTAAGCACTTGAAAGTATTTGCTGAGAGTTAGTACATGCTCTTTCCTCATTTAAAAACAATGTTTTGAGCTTTGTTTCTGTGCCTCTGCCTCCCTGGAGAGATTACAATCTGCAAGTGAAAGGAGAACCATCAAGCTTGATTGCTGCTCCTCTGCCCCTTTCAGAGACAGACGTAGAAATCCCAAGAAGCAAAGTGACTTTCCATCACTCCTCTGGGCTGTGTTTTCAGCACAGATCCCCACATGCCCAGTGTCAACCCACAAGTGGACTGAGCACTGAAGAACCACGAGAACAGGATATTTTACAACAGGTGAGTTACAACGGTATCATTCATATCTCCATGTAGAATTCAGTAAAGTTCCAGGGCCCACAGAAAACAAAAACCAGAGAAAGACGTGTCTGCCGTATATTTCCACCAAAGGGCTTGGCCAAGCCCACTGCCTGCATTTTGCTCTTCTCACTCCATGATTTGGACTTTGATATTTTTCTTTGGTGTCTTTATATCACATGCAGTTCGTGTCCTTGCTTTTAAAATGAGACATGGGGTTGGCTGGAACAGACCTCAACCAATCTCCTGCTGATGAACAGTTCGTTTCCAGATTTCTGCTAAGAAATGCCTTTCTTTCACAATCTTCCCTGGAGATTTTTCAGAAACTGGTCAAATCGCAGTTTCTGTGACATGTGAAATTCACCAATGACCTTATATCCTCATTTCTGCCCTTGGTCATACGTTTATACTTATTCTCTTGAGCCAGTTTAGGGTACTGGGCACACATGTCTGGGCAATTTGTCAATATTGGCTGGAAATCAACAGTCCTCTCCAAGCTCATCTTTAGAGACCCTCAGTAACTGGCAGCCCTCAAGACCCAACAGTCTTCATTCAAAGAACTGTTTTGTCAAAAGACCCTCACCATGTTTTCTATTTTACTGGCCCCCAAATCACCCAGTGAAACTTCCCCTTTCAGGCAATGAACCCAAGTGTCTTGAATAAAGACGTAATTCAATAAAAACTCGATACTCTCATAAAATTGAATATTCTCTGGTTCCCCGATGAACTCCCAAACTTATTAGATTTCTCCTGCAGATGATGGGAGAGTTGTTGTTTCACCTAAACCAACCCCATTATGCCTTTAAAAAATACATTATTATTTAATTGTTTCATTTCTTTTATCCTGCAAATATACACCAGAGCAAGTCTTGGTGTCTCTGGAAAAGAAAGCTAGTTGAGATGCTCTCTTGGGGGGAATTTAGGTGATTCAATATTCAGAAACACAGGCACCGCATGGACTCCCAGAATGGAGGATATGACCCTGGGGCCTCTTCAAACCCCCCCCACCTCCCACTCCAGGCATTGTAACCTCAGGCCCAAGCACTGAGCAGTCCAGGCAGGTTGACAGACAATCACTGAGCGGGATCCCTTGTGCTCTGAGCTCTTCTTGGGAGCCAACCTTTCAAAACCCAGACTCTTAAGAAGTAAAATGGGTTGGGGTTTAGTTCACAAATTGTCCTGAGCAGTGGCTCCTTCTACAAATGCCACATGAGCTCATCACACTAAGGGAACCATAAGGAGAACGATGTTAGAGAGTTACTGCACTTTTCAGAGAAATGCTTGATTGTAAAGAAGCAAATAGAATTTCTTTCTTTGACAGCACAATCCAGTGATTGCAATTTGGTTTCAACAATGAAAGCAATAATGTGTGCACAGTCCTCTCCTCCGTCCTCCATGGGGGTACCTGACTCTGTTGAACACTGGAAGGAACAGAGAAGTGCTTCTGAGACTCTGCTCAGCACTCAGGAATCATTCCTGGCAGTGCTCCGAGGATCCTATGCAAAGCTTGGATTTGAACCAGGGTGGACAGCGTACAAGGAAAGTGCTATCACTTCAGCCCTCAAGGAATTTTTTAATCAGTACCTTTGTCACTGGGTATGTCCCACACCCTCGTAGTTTGGAGGACACCTGAAACTGAGGTTCACTGCACACCACCTCTTGGCCCCCAACCCAAACTATTAGTGTGCCCCATTCTTCCACTTCCTACCCCGGCAGGACCCTCATGCTGTTGGCTCATGATTCAGACCTAAAAGTGGGATGACAGGCTTGGAAAGAGAAGAGAAAAGTTCAAGGCTTATATTGAGTCACCTTTTTTGTTTGCACCATCCATGAGAAACAAGGAGATCCAACTGAGCCGGGAGGGGATGCTCTCATAGGTGGACCTCAAGACCTCACAGAGTGCTTGAGTGACTGCCAGCCATGGCCAAAGACGACACTAGGGGCTGTGGGATCCATTTCTTGGCATTCACTCCAACCCTGTTCTGAGCATTCCTGGTGGGTCTTTCATTCTCTGTCATACCAAACCCTCTCTGGGGAACACATGCCCACATGCTCTCCCCTTTTGTAGCTGACCTTCCTTTTATTTCATCTTTCAGGTGCTTTAAAATTTTCCTTCTCATCCATTGCTGACTTTCAGTTATTCTCTCCTTTCAGGTGAATTTCTAAGATTCATTTCTCAGCTGTGAGTCTGAAAAAGACCATTTTAGGTCTGCAGAGACAGTATAGGAGGATTTTGCTTTGTTCTCCAAGGATCCCAATTTGACACTCAGAACTGCATAAGGTCCCTTAAGCACTGCCAGGAGTGACCCCAGAACACAGAGCCAGGAGTAAGTTCTGGAGCACCACTTCTGTGACCCCAAAACCCAAAAAGAAAAAAAATAGACTGTTTTAATTAGAAATGCCTCTGATCTCCTCATTGACAATGTAAATGCTCATATTTAATAAAAAAAAACTAAAAGTGAGAGATACCATATTTGGTTATTATGTGCAAATCCTTCCACATTATCTGGATTCTGTGGCCTTCTCCATATTCTATCTCTGGACTCAGAATTATTAATTTCTATTTTAATGAAATGAGACTCAGACACACTCTTGAAATTGGTTATCCCCTAAGTCACTGGATTTCTCTGCTAGCTACTGAATGTCTTTGAAGCTGAAGATTTTACTTCTGTACCCTTGCTCAGTAACATCTTCAGATAAAGACTATCAGAAAGAGAGTTCCACCATCTCTCTCAGCATTTGTTCACCCATGCCCTATAATATATTTTGAAACTCTCAAAGGAAAACGTGATATTATGCTGCTTCAAAGCTTTTTTCATCTAGTTTCCATCAAAGGTATGGTTTCCTAGTTATGAAAAATATTTAAAAGGTACATAGACATTCCCAGATTTTCTTACTTCTAGAGCAAGAAAAGCAAACTTTTCCCAAACAGCTTTTAGATTTTTAGACTTTTTAGTTTAGATAGTTTAGCTAACCATAGAATTTTAGTGTCAATTACTCAACTTTCCCTAGAGCATGAGAACTAACAGAAAATAGACACATGGACATAACTGTGTTCCAATAAAACTTTATTAGAAATAACTAGCAGTGCTACAGTTTCCCCAACTCTGCTATTGTTTCTCCATCTCTGTTCTAGATTAGGAGGAGGTGAAGGAAGAAGGGAATGTTGATGATTAATTAGACTAACAATGGTTTTGGTTGGGGTTTTTTTTGCACAAGATATTTTCTAAGTATTCTCTATGACCTCAGCAATATTAATAATTACTTATGTTCACACTTATAGACATACTTCTTATTTTGTAACTTAAAAAGAACTCATCTGTGTGGGTCAGGAGAAACAGTAGAAAGAGTTAAAGCATTTGCCTTGCACACAAACTCTTTGGAACTGGAAGACAGACTGGAAGTGGCCTTTCAATCCTGAGTGCTGGAGTCCAGATGGAATGCTGTCCTGGATGACTTCCCCCAACCCTACCCCACCCCTGTGGGGTCCTGTATCTGTTCTCTGCCTCCTTCCTTGAAGAACTTCCTGTTATGAAAGCCCTTGTACAATGATGATGATTGCCATAACTTATTAAGATAGGCATTTGACCAAAGAATGTTGTTATTCTCCTTTTTTGTTGATTATGGTTTTAAGCAATAAATACTGTGTGTGGAGGGACAGTCTGGGCTTTCAGACCACGAGGCTGTGAGTTCCCAACCCCCACGGCTTTTCACTCTCATTTCTGTCTCTTTTCTTAATCTTTGTGGTGTCCCTGCTTCTGGCCTGTTCACCCAGGGCCGACCCCAACATCAGACAACCTCAATTCAATCCCTAGCACCCCAGATGGTCCTTTAGCACCAGCAGAAGTGATCTGTACGTGAAGAGTTAAGAATAAGTCCTGAGTAATGCCAGTGTGTGACTCCAAAGCAAAACCCAAAACACCAACCGACCAACAAAAAAAAGCCCTTCAACTTTAAAGAGACTAACCATTTTTCTCATAAACAACTAATAAACAATAGAATCAGAAACTCAGATCTGACCAAAGACCATGAGTCAAAGTTCATGGTATGAACCATTAAGCCAATCAACAAAGCTTTGCACACACTGTTTAAACTTTTTTGGTAAATTTCTCTTAGAAAATGATTTCAAAACATCACTGGGAAAGCTTAGTAAAGTCAAAGAATTAGACCAATAGAGTTGAACTCACTGAACTCATTTCAATTTGCTGAATCCAAGTAGACTTTGAGCTGATGGGCTATTTCATCAAACAACAATTTACTCTAAGTTCCCAGTTAACAGTTGTGATTTGAGGGGCAAATCATAGAATACACATCTCTCCCCTGACCCACTTAGCATCTTCCTAGTTTCCTTCTTATGGCGTCCATCATGGTCTTAGGAAGGCAACATACAGCATGGCTTCAGGAGGACCACCCGACCACCCCCAGTGCTCTGGGGCCACACTGCACTGGCCTTTCCAGCCTGCCTGATGGATGCTCCCAGTTGGCTTTCATTGGCCCCCTCTTTCATGAGAGTGATATAAGCAGTTCCTAGGAAATTTCAAAGACCTGACAAAAACTCTTCTTCTGAGATTAAAAGCCTCAAGTCCTAAAACACTTTTCCTGAACATCTTAGCTTAGACATTTACCCCTAAACACACAACACAAGCCAGCGACCCACAGTCAATGTCTCCAGCTGTCCTGAGGAAAATGTCTCGACTCTCCACCCTGCTCGTTTCTCAAAGTCACCCTTGCATAGTGATGGGGCTTCCATGTGTTCTAGCACAGAGGGTTCCTCGCAGTGGACACAGCCACATAAAGGCCAAGTCAGAGTCTGAACAAGCGCACACAGATCCCTTCTGGTGCTGGAAACAATGCTGCTGTCATCCATAAAATTTCTTTCACTTCTTTCGTCCGCGCCCTTACTCAGCTGAGATGTTTTTTAATTCCCTCCCCCAGATACATCTGTTTATCTGTGATTATGCCTTGTTGGCCCTGATTCCAATGGAAACCCGCCTATAGTGGGTGTGTGTGTGTGGGGGGGGTGTGTTTCTTTTCCCCAAAGGTCAAACCTCGCGCAGCTGTTAGGCCTGTGCACGCTCCAGCTCCCGCAGCTGCCCAGCATTTATGGGATGTTAGCGATGTGCTCTCACTAGCAGCCCAGAGAGCTTGCTGTTCCGCCAAAAGCAATCCTGAGGGAAAAGAGGCCAGAGGGAGTGGCTGCACCACATGTGCAGGCTGACTGGACACCCCCCTTTTTTCTCAGGTCCCCCATAGAGAACTCATGCACAGCAGAGGCCCAGCCGAGAGGTGGAGGAACTCTGCCCGTCTGTTTTCTAAACTAATGGACAGCCCGAGTATGTGCTGCAGACTGAGATCCAGGTCTCTGAGGAGCAGCCTGTGAGAAATGAGGGAAACCAGGGGCCATGTGCGGGCAGTGGGACTTGGAGAATCCTTGATTGACTGCTCTGGTCCTGAGACTTGTTTTCAGTGTGTGAAATATGACAAGAACAGGGGAGAAGAGGAAGTGAAGGCGTGAGGGCGCCCACGGACACAACCTGCTTCTCCTTGGTAGCACACAGGCCTGCATCCTTGGAAGGCCGCAGCATGACTCGTGTGTGGAGAACATCACTTACTTTTCCCAGCCCAGCTTCAAGTCCCTGGTTGTAGACTGTCCTCAGAGCCGGGGCACACACCCTTGACCATCAGAAGGCCCCAAGCAGGCAGTGCCTCAGAGACACACAGGAGCCCCAAGGCTCTGAGGAGAAGCTGGGGGGAGGAATAAGTGCCCTGGATTACTACCAATAAACTCTGGTCCTTTGCCTTCCTGTGGGTACTTCCTGGGGGCAGGTGGAGTTCTGGATGCTTCTCAGGGAGCCTCAGAGACCTGAACTCCCAACATTCATGATCTTAGTGGCGAGACCATCATCTCTGACTGGTTTTCCTTCAGTATCTTCCTCCCAGTTCTCACGTTCTGAGTAAACTGTCTGCTACAGTGACCTTATCTTGGGTTTTGCTCCTAGCGGTACTAGGGGACCATATGGGATGCTGGGGATTGAACCCAATTGGTTGAGTGCAAGGCAAATGCCCTCCCCACTGTACTATAGCTCCCAGCCCCAGTTTTCCCCCAACTATCTGTCCAGAACAAGATGCATTTCAGACCTACAAGGCAAAATAGGTTGTCTGGTCCAGTTCCAATGGAAGAGGGTGGCTGGGGGTTGGGAATGCCAGTCAGGATTGGAGGAGCAGGTCTCACAAGGCCTCTGTAGATTTAGATTTCTTCGTTATTGCTTCTTACTCTCACAGCAGAGACAATCCTTGGGGAAGGGACAGTCTATCCTTAGACCCATTTGGCCTATCAAGGATGCCAATGACCCACTTTGATGTCCTAGCCCCTATTTCTTCCTCAGAAGACGGTAATATGAGTGTTGGTAAAGCCAAGGTCTACTGCAGCCATGAATGCTTCCAATGGAAAATCACCACATTCAAAGACAGTGGAAAGGGTGTTTTCCCAGCCTTTGCTCCACCCTCCCCAAGGGTCCATGACAGTGGTCAGAGGAGGCAACCATCCAGATCCCCTCTTGCAACTGGAGGGAGCAGAGAAACCCTGATGGGCAAAGTCCTTCCTCAGGAGGGGCTGCCTGAGTCTCTGGTCTCTGTCTGTCTTGAGTCTGAGGCAGACTGGCAGTGGGGGCTACTTAGGACCCCAGCACGGAGAGCAGGTGTCTAAGACAAGGGATGATGCTGGAGATGAAGCTAAACAATCAGTCCCCAAGGATAAGTGAAGGTGAGACATTGGCATGTGGATGTGTGTGTTGACCTGGTCTAGGATGTGGACAGTCAGAAAAGAAAGACTGGAAAGACCCATGTTCCAGTTGGGTTAATCCAAAGGCACAGAGCATGAGCCTGAGCATGAGGAGCTTCTGGGACAGAGACTGGGAAAGCCAAGTTCCACCCCTCCTCTCCCTTCCCTCCCCTCCCCTCCCTTCCCTTCCTCCTTCCCTTCCCCTCCCCTTCCTCCTTCCCTTCTTTTTTACTTCCCTTTTCCTTCTATTCCCTTCTTTTCTCTTTCCTTTCACTTCTTTTTTCCTTTTCCTTTTCCTTCCTTCCTTCCTTCCTTCCTTCCTTCCTTCCTTCCTTCCTTCCTTCCTTCCTTCCTTCCTTCCTCCTTCCTTCCTTCCTTCCTTCCTTCCTTCCTTCCTTCCTTCCTTCCTTCCTTCCTTCCTTCCTTCCATTTTCAACCAAAGTAATCATAAGGCATTTAATTTTTTGCAAAGGCAAAAATTAAAATGTCAGAAATCATTGTGACAAAACAAAGGCATTGAATAAAGACTTTGAAACAGTGGGTTTGAAGTCAAAGAAGGGGCTAGGTCAACCACTGAGAAAATTACTATTTCTTGACTCCGAGAGATAGCACAGGAGATAAGGTGTTTTTCATTAGGTCAATACCAGTTTGAATCCTTAGCACTGCATATGGTTCTTTGAACACCACTAGGGTGTAGAGTCAAGAGTAAGGCCTGAGCACTACTGGGTAGGGCCCCAAAACCAAAAGACAAAGACCAAAATAAATAAAAGAAAAAATTTCTCCTACCAGAATTCACTGATGAGCACCTAAAAAGACATATAAGTCAGGCATATGTGTATATGAAATATTTCTTTAGCCCTAACTTGTTTTTAAACAATGCTCTATAAAGAAAACTAGTCATCAGCTCATTCATTTAATTTTTTACTCACTTACATATTCCTTCCAGCCCTGGAGTGTGTGCCTAGATTACCAGGAAGACCAAATAAACATTGTCACCCAATCCATGAATCATCTCTAAAACAGGCATGCTGACTTCCAGTCATGCTATATAGGAAGTGATTGTTGTTGAAGAAAAAACAGATTGTTGTTGAAGAAAAATTCAGATTCAGTTCACGTTCTGATTTGAAGTAATTAGAATAAAATAAAGTTCTATTGGTGAAAATTCTGATTTATAAAATAATATTTAAATAAATATATTTTATTTGTTTTGCAAGGATTTGCCAGTGATTTTAAGGATTAGTCATTAAAATATACATAGATGTCTCTCAAACTCTATGAAAAGTAGTTATTTTATTAAGACATTTCTAAAAGTAATAATCATGCTACATAGAAAGTATCAAAAATACAGAAAAGTATGAAAAACAAAATATGTAACTCTAGTACTGAGAGACAAGTGTTTTTAATATATATCCACATTCTTTATCTGATTCTTGGGACCAACTGAGTTTTGGAATTCAGATTTCTCAAATATCAGTAGCAATTCAATATGTGTACCAAAGATTCTTTTATTTAAGTTTTTATTTTAAATAGATAGGAATCATTTTATTTCTACTGTGGAAAAATCACACAAATAATTAGAGATTTAATTGTCCTAGTTTTTTTTTGTTATGTAATTGATATCACATTACCCTTGCTTCAGGGATTAAACATAATGTTTTGAAACATGTATATTTTTGTGAAATCATCACCACATAATACTAGTTGACATCTATCACCACACAGTTTTGTGTGTATGTGTGTGTGATGAGAATATTTAAAATTATAGTTTGGGGCTGGAGTGATGGTACAGTGGTAAGGTGCTTGCCTTGCATGCAGTTGACCTCTGTTTGATCTCTAGCACCACATATGGTCTCCTTAGCAAAATAGGAGTGATCCCTGAGCACAGAGGCAGGAGTAAGCCCTGAGCAGCACTGGGTATGCCCCCACAAACAAAACTTATCTCTTAGAAACTTTCAAAGATATAATATGATGTTATTAACTGTAGTTTCTATGCAGTTCCTCAGATCTTGCCCTTTGTTTTTATTTTGGGACTACACCTGGTGGTACTCAGCACTTAACTCCTGGCTCTGAACTCAGGGGTCACTCCTGGCAGATTCAGGGCTCCAAGTGGGGTGTGCCAAGCATTGAATCTGGATTTGCCACATGTAAGGCAAGCACTTCACCTGCTGTGCTCTGTCTCTGGCCTCTGGGCTGGCTTATTTTTAACTAGAAGTTTTTGCTTTTGATTCACGTCATCCATTTGGTACCTTATCTACTGCTTCTATAATTGCCAATATGTTCGTTGCTGAGATGATAAAAAAGTTGTCTTAAATATTGTAAAATTTTAAATAAAAACCTAGACAAATAACTAAGGAAAATCAGGAAAGAAATGTGAACACAACAAAAATGTCCATTCTGAAAGGACATGGTGATGCCATGTGAAAACACACCCATTATCACTGATGATCTGGGAAAACAAATTACAAACAGAATCAGATCCCACTTCACATCCATGGGGATAGATTCCACCACAAGAAGTGACCACAGCAGATATTAGAGAGGGTGTGGGCAGAAATGAATCTTGGCAAATTTTTGGTAAAGATATGGATTGTCAGGTCATCTATCAGATAATATATAAATCACTATCTTCCCGGTCATCATCTATTTGCTTGAGCGGGCACCAGTAATATCTCCATATGTCCTGTCTCATGCTAGTAGAGCCCAAGGGCATCTGCTTGCTCCGGGAACATAAAGCGCCTCAAACCATTATATTAGGTCATAGGAATGAACTAATATAATTGTTACTGGTATTTGGCATATCAAATAAAACACGGGCAGCTTGCCAGGCTTGCCGTGTGGGTGGCATACACTTGTAGTCACCTCTAAATATAGCATTTATTGATGAACCATGGGGCCGTAAGTGGCCATGTGAGCCAGGCTGTGATAGGCTCGTCTGCAGGGTGGAGTTCTGACAAGAGGGAAGTCCGGATGTAGAAAATGGTGGCCCTCATGGGGCAGAGCTGTTACTTGTTCTCCCTGTGCCCAGCCGCTCCACGAGGTGCCAGGGGAGGGATGGCGCGTTTTAGCCCTGGCCCGCCACCCCAGTAGAGCCCCAGTAGAGCCTCACAATATAGAAATAAGAATATATATATACATATATGTATATATATATAACCCAATGCTTAGCTGAGATATGGAAACAACTGAATTGTTTACTGATAAAGCATTCGATAAATTAGAAGTATGCATTTATACAATGGGTTACTATTAAGCCATTAAAAGTGGGGAAAATTGACATGTACGGAATATTGTAGGGTGTTCAAAGAGATTATGCAATACCAAATAAGTCAAAAGTAAATAGACAATGGGGGGAGCAGATAGGTAATTCTGTGGGTAAAGTGTTTGCAGACCCAGGTTTGATCCCGCACCATGTATGTCCCCAAAGCTCCACAAAGAGTGGTCCATGAGCACAGAGATAGAAGTTTGGAGCACTGCTAGGTGTGACCACAAAACAAAAAAATGAAAAGAAAAGAAAAAGGAAATATTTTTGCCCATGTGTTTAACATAAGGATATAAAAGACCAATAAAATAAAATAAACCACAATAATAAATAAAACCAAAGAGTTCCTGAGTGGAACAGGATAGAGATGGGAACAGGGAGAGTTGTATAAGAAAAGGTGGTTGTTAAAAAATCCATTTTCACTATCTTCCTGTCCATCATCTATTTGTTCGAGCGGGCACCAGTAATATCTCCATATGTCCTGTCTCATGCTAGTAGAGCCCCAGGGCATCTGCTTGCTCCAGGAACATAAAGAGCCTCAAACCATTATATTAGGTCATTTCCCATAATTATTACTGGTATTTGGCATATCAAATACGACACGGGCAGCTTGCCAGGCTTGCTGTGCAGGCAGCATAATCTTGTAGTCACCTCTAAATACAGCATTTATTGATGAACCGCGCGGCCGCGAGTTGGGCTGTGATAGGCTCGTCTGCTGGGTGGAATTCTGACGAGAGGGAAGTCTGGATGTGGAAAATGGCAGCCCTCATGGAGTGGGGTGAGTTGTCTGGCTTGTTGTGAGGCTCTGTTGGGGTGGCGGGCCAGGGCTAGAATCCGCCATCCCTCCCGGGCACCTCGTGAGTGGCTGGGCACAGGGAGAGCAAGTAGCAGCTCTGCCCCATGTCTGTGAGTCTCTGAATCAGCATACCTGGGCTGATTGAAAAAACTGCTGCAGGGTGGGTGTCGATGATCCGGGCTGCGATAGGCTGTCTGCTGGGTGGAGTTCTGATGAGAGGGAAGTCTGGATGTGGAAAATGGTGGCCCTCATGGAGTGGGGGGGGTTCGTCTGGCTCGTTGTGAGACTGCTGGGGTGGCAGGCCAGGGATAGAACGCACCATCCCCTCCCGGGTGCCTCATGAATGACTGGGCACAGGTAAACCAAGTAGCAGCTCTGCCCATGTTTGTGACTCTTAAGGAAATACTGGAGTCTACAAATTCAAGAAGCTCAGATAAGTAGGATAAAATCCAAAATCCACACCAACATATAATACAACCAAACTGTTAAAAGACAAAGAGACAAGACTCAGCATATCCAAACAATCTTTAGTTAAATTAGCCAATTTCTCATCAGAAGTCTTAAAGACTAGGGCAATAAATTACAGGGTAATAATTTTCAAGTGCTGAAAGGGAAAAAATGTCAAATGAGAGCTTAGCAAAATTGTTCTTCAAAAATGAGGGATAAATTAAGACATTGTCAGATAAGTAAACAGTTTATTAACATTGGTTGTGCAGTACAAGAACTTCTAAAGTGACTCCTTTAGGTTGAAATGCAGTGATGTTATAAGGCAAATGCAGAATAGTTACACATCAATTTTAATGAATACACAATATATAAACATTTTATATATCAACAATTTCTGACATCAGCAACATCAATGGGGTTAGAACCATAAAAAACAATTTTTATATGTGATTGAAGTTCTAATTCGTTGAGGATAGATTGTTAAACTTTACGATGCATGCTCTCCTCACTGTAACCAAAAAATATGTGTGAAAAATTGAATGAGAAAGGAATCAAAACATGTCACCACATAAAAATCAATAAACACAAAAGAAGACAGAAAAAGGAGAAATGTAAGACACAAAAACATCAGACATGCCAACAACAACAAAAGGGTGTGGGTCCTTTCCTGTTACTAATTACTTCACATGTAAATGTTTACATCCCCTAATCAAAGGGCAGAGTGAAATGTGTTCTTAAAAAAGCATGATCCAAAAATGTTCTATCTACAGAAACTCTATTTATTTCATTTGGGGGTCACAACTGGCAGTGCTCAGGGCTTACTCCTGGCTCTGTGCTCAGGGATCACTACCAGCAGAACCAAGGGGACCATATGTGGTGCCTAGGATCAACCCAAGCAGTCAACCAAATGCAAGGCCTTAGCCACTGTACTATTGCTCTGGCTCAGAGACTCACTTTAGATGTAAGGATTTACATAGAATATAGGAAAAAATATAAAAATAAAAGATGTTCCATGCAAATGTCAATGGGAAGAGAGCTGAGTGGCAATGCTAGTATGTGACAAGATGGATTTTACATCAAACACTGTTAACAAGGGACAAAGAAGGACATTGTATATTGACAAAAGGTAAACTTGAGAAAAGTTACTTGTCACTTGTATCACTTGTCTTCCCATTGATCATCAATTTGCTCAAGCAGGCACCAGGGGCACCAGTAACATCTCCATATGTCCTGTCTCATGCTAGTAGAGCCCAAGGGTATCTGCTTGCTCCAGGAACATAAAGAGCCTCAAGCCATTCCATCAGGAGAGAAAAGTCAACAAATATAAATATATATCTATTATGTCTGTATTTCAAATATTGGAATTCCCAAAACATTGACAAAAGTTAAAGAGAAATGACTCTGTACCAGACTTTTGTATCACTCTTTTAAAAATCCATGATGACCAGAGAGAAGATCAATAAGGAAGGAGTTTTCTCTAGAGAACAAAGTTAGAATCCAATTCTAATAGACATTTGCACAGACCTAAGGTATTAGGTCTGTGCAACTTTAAAAAATGTTTTTTATTATAACACTGTCATTTACAAGTTCTTCATACAGTTGTTTCCTACAGTGATTGAAATTTCATACAGTGATTGAAGTTCTAATTCGTTGAGGATAGATTGTTAAACTTTACGATGCATGCTCTCCTCACTGTAACCAAAAAATATGTGTGTGAAAAATTGAATGAGAAAGGAATCAAAACGTGTTCCAACACCAATTTTCCCACCAGTGTGAGTTCCTTCCACAAATGTTCTTAGTTTCCCATTCACTATCCCAGTCTGTTCCCTTAGCAGTCACCAACTTCTTCATATGTTTGTTACAACACAAAGACAAATGAAATAATCAAAGCTTCAATCAATAAGAGTCAATTTGTGATAATTTTATCTCACAATGATGTTACTAAAGTCATTGATTGAGGATCTACAGTGCTGGTTAGTGCTAGCTGAACCTTCTCATTGCACTTAGGGGTTTCTATATCAGTTTCCATCAGATTTCCTGTGATCCTTCTGGGCTGATGTTTCATGAAATTTAGAGGTGTCGCCTGGCTGTATAATCAGCTGTGCAGTCCAGGAGCTATAGCTTTGGAACAATTTGGTGCCTTGGCAATTCGATGAGGTTCAGTTGTGGAGCTGGGTCATATCTATGTTGGAGGGTTTGGGGTATGGCTATGAGGCTGATGGGCCTGCAGGTAGAATGAGAAAACTATCCCCCTATTCTGAAAAGACTTCAAAATTTTCAGCCCAAACCTCCCTACCTAGGAAGAGTTCACGGCATATTTCAATTGCACATGGAAAGTTCCCCAGGATTCACATATGTTAAACCATAAATAAGTCTCACGTTAAAAAAAAGTCTGAAATCACACAAAGAGTCCTTTCCAACCACATGGAGTGAAAAACAAATCAATAGCAGAAGTTAAACTGGAATATACACACATGTAAAAATTAATAACAAACAATCAATGACTCAAGAATAAATCACAAGGGAAACTTGGAAAGTACCTCAAGGGAAATAAAAAATGAAAACAAAAGATACCACAACTTATGGGATGCAGTGAAAGCAGCGCTAAAAGGAAAATTTATAGTTGTAAGTACTAACATTTATAAGAAAATCTTAGGTCAGAGTGATAGTACAGGGGTTAAGGGACTTGCCCTGCATGCAGTTGACAGGAATCAGATTCCCAATATCACTAGGTGAGGCCCAACAGTCCACCTTCAAAATAAAGAAAACAAAGGCCTTAAACCATCAACTTAACTATGTGTTGTAAGAACAGCTAACTTTAGCTTTTTGCTTGGTGTCACTTTGCTTTGATAAAAGGTCTATTTGGTACTGTTTTTTATTAGGTAAAAGAAACCAGAAAATGATTTTCACTGTAGGAAAAATGGTGAAAAGTGAAGACGGGGGATCCACATTGATTCTGGAAACAACATGAGCCCTGATTAACCAGTGTGGTACCACCAAGCTCCTCCCTGATAAATTACTTAATTCAGTCTGCACACTTTCATTTCATAGAGCATAGCCTTGGCACATTATATACCCGCTTCTACTACAGGTTGGTGTTATTTTAGTTTTTGTGTGTTATTTGGAATCATTTGGTAAGGTTCTCTTTCGGATCTGGGACTCTTTAAAATTTTCCCCATATACATAATGGTAATACTGCCTCTTTAGTTTAGGCCATTTCAGCTTGAAAGCAACATTCTACTTTTAGAGGAAGACTGTAATTAGGAAATGTCAATTGTGGTTAATGGTATATGCTCTAAGGCCTTCAAGCGACCAGGCTTCTCTCTGCATCATGGCCCACCCTGACTTTCACACTCCTTAGTGTTTTAGCACCATAGCTCCAAATTTGCTCTATACCATGCTTCTGGCTTCACTTGATCACTTGATCACTTGAATCCCGTTATTCATCTATTTGCTCGAGCGGGCGCCAGTAACATTTCCATTGGACCCTATCACATGCCAATGTAGCCCAATGGCATCTGGTTGATTCAGGAATATGAAGAGCCTCAAACCGTTCCTTCTGCACACTATCATTTCATAGAGCATAGCCATGCTTCTGGCATCTTGAAAAATATTTCTCAAATGAATGTCCTGGTTCAAAACTGAACTTATGGGACTGGAGAGATAATGCAGGGGTCAGACATTTGTCTTGCATGCAATCAACCCCAGTTCCATCCGTGGCATGGCATGTGGTCCTCCAAGCACCACCATGGGACACTCCTGATCCAAGAGTGGAACAATAGCTGAATATCTCCAGATATACCCCTACCAACCCCACCCAACCTATCCCTTTAAAAAGATTCAAGAACTCTCCCCTTCTCTATGAAACCTCCTTAGTCTCTTTATGGTTCAGCCCCGAGTCTCAGAGTCTCTTCTGTTTCCTCTCTCTCTGCCATGCTCTTCACCCCCTGCCACACACAGACATATCAAATGGGGGAATTTGCCCATCTGTCTTCTTTCCAATCCCAAACTGCTGCTTGCATTCTGATGTGCCAACTGTCTCATACCTGTAATTGGTCCTGAGTGTTCTGCCTCCTCTGTCTTTCCTGAGAGAGTATCCAGTGCATTGTGTTAGGAGCTGGAGTTCTGAGACCACAAAGCTCTGAATCTATTGACAGCCATACAGTTGAATTTGAGCAGGTCACCTCACTAACCTAAGCCTCATTGTGCTCATTTGTAAAACGGTCCTTTATGGATTGAAATCTGGGTGGAACAAACAGAGAAAGTAGAATTGCTGTATGAATATAGCAGGTAGTCAACAATTATTTTCTGTGGCTTGATTTCTTTTTATGCTTTTTTTTCCCAATAGACTCATTTCATGAGCAAACCTGTAGCTCCCCATTGCTTTGTGGAATGAGTCTTGGCTCCTAAACACCAAACTCGAGCTTGTCTTTCCGGCCTTGTTTCTCACTGGTTTCCTCTCAGCCTCTGACTGCGCCAGCAACACTGTTTGATGTCTGTGAAATATGTTCCACACATGTCCACCTCATGAGCAATGCTCAGGTTGGTTTTGTGTCCTGGAATCGTGCCCCTCTCCCATCTGTCAAGCTTTAGCTGCATTTCACAGTTCAGGTCAAATGTCTTCCCCTCTGCCCTCTCCCATATTATGTTGGTCATAGTTCAATTTTCTCTCCTTTGTACCCACCCTTTGTTCCTTTTTTAAAAAATATAGCAATGTGCATAGTTTTCTCAGTCACTCACTTTGTATGTGTCCTAACGCTATGCCTGCAACTGATGCATACAGCAATAGCCTTTTCCAGTTCCTCCTTGCATGCCCCACAGTACCAGAATAGAGCAATAGCTACTGACTATCAGTGACTCTGGAGGTTGAGTCAACAGAAACTTACTGTTAATTTCCGTAAGCAGGGGCTATGGGGCAAAAGTGAGGGAAGAAGGTCAGAGCTTACAGAAAACCTATCATAAAATAGAGTGGACGTCCCTCAGTCCAGCCATACACCATTAACCTTAAAGAGAGGGGAGATCAAGGGTATCTTCTCTAAGACATTGTCCTTTTTTTGGGGAGTCACACCCAGTGACACTCAGGGGTTACTCCTGGCTCTGCACTCAGGAATTACTCCTGGTGGTGCTCAGGGTACCATATGTGATGCCGGGAATCGAACCCAGGCTGGCATAGGCTGGCCGTGTGCAAGGTAAACGCCCTACCCACTGGGCTATTGCTCCAGGCCCCAGACATTGTTCTTTATCCCTGTATCTGGTTCTCTGTGTTGGGAAGGCATAGTTTTTTCTCCATAGATTTAGAATGACGAAAGGAGTTAGCCCCATTAGTGGGAAAGCTGTTCACTACCTGACTTGGGGGAAGTTGAGCACTGATTTGCAATAATTTCAGAGCTCCAAGCAAAAAGAGAACTTGTTTGAGTCCCTTGCAGCTGGGCTTCAGGTTCTTACTGAAGCTAGACAGAGTGAACTGATTCACCCTCAACCCAGAAATAGTAAACAGGACTGTGCTCCCTTTCTCTGTCTCTAGCTCCTTATTTTCATACTAACATGGATCAAGTGCTACTGTATCAGTCTGCACTGAGCTTGGGAAAAGAACAGGATGGAAACCACTTTGCTGGTCTTCAGTAGAAATCAATTTCATGAAGGAGAAGTTTGGTGACATCAGCCATCAGCTCCCCCAAGGGCTGAGCCTGATGTAAAGAGGCCGGGAAGGTCTTGGAAAGTTTCCAAGATGTGGGAGTTTGTGGGGGTCAAGGAGAAAGGCTGTGGGCTGGGTGACAAATAAAAGATATTCTAAAGGCTTCCTTAGAGTTTTTTCATTTTTTTCTTTTTTGGGTCACACTCGGCAATAATCAGGGGTTACTCCTGGCTCTGCACTCAGGAATTACTCCTGGCGGTGCTCGGGGACCATATGGGATGACAGGGATCAAACCCAGGTTGGCCACGTGCAAGGCGAATGCCCTACCCACTATGCTATCACTCTGGCCCCAAGGCTTCCTTAGAGTTAAGTGGAGTGTTGGGATGGAGCAGATGGAGCAATGGAAGGGTTCGGCTCTGCCTCAAGCAACCAAAACTGACTCTGCAAGACTTGTGCTTTGCAAACAGTCCCAATGCATAATCATAGCACCCTGTGTGGGAGGAGGTGCTAGAGGTCCCCTTTTACAGACAGAGAGGACTGGAGGATCCCAGAGAGGAAGGAATATACCTGAGGACTCTACTCAGAGATACCCCCAATCCCACACCCTGAGCAAAAAGAGAGAAACCATCTGACATTTCCGTGACATTTCAACCAAACAGTCCCACTGAAGCTACATTTTTGCCTGCAAAACAAAAGAAGAACTAAGATGTGCTGTTTTTCCCACCGTCCACCCCTCCACCTTCCTCCCCAGTTCCAATAAGAACTTGTATCTTGTTTCTAAGGGGGAAAGAAACGCCTATAAACAGGCTGCAAAGACATCATAAGACAACAAATCACTCATTTTAAAAAAAGGAAAAGGAACATTGTGGTGAATTCAGTATAAATGAATCAGACACATATGGGTTCAATTCACTTGAAAAGGCCCAGCAGAGTTCCTGGGGATTGCGCCTCAGAGGGATAGGCCTCAACCTCCGGGCCTTTATAATGATCAGGCCCTGAGCTGGGCTGGTGGAGGGGTCTCCAAAAGAAACCTGCAAGAGACTTAGAGCTAGAAAGGGCCTCTTACTCCACAGGCCTCCAGCCTGGACTAGGAAAATTTCAACACCATATACATTCTAGAAGTACCTCTCCTGAACCTATCCATTAGGCCAAAGGTGGAACTGCAAACCCATCAATAACTCTTCCTTTTCTCACTCCAGAAGGGTATAATCATAGAACTGAGACCCTCCATCTTCCCCCACCAAACATCCTCTCCCTTGAAACTGAGAAGATCTGATGAGAAGTGAATGAATCCCTGAAGAAATACTGAAGATGCACCATTGGACAGGAAATGAGAAGGGACCAAAGAGTTTGTCCTGCAGGTAAGGCGCTGACCTGTCATGCGGTTGATCGAGGCTCAGTCCCTGGTACTACTTATGGTCCCCTGAGCCTAGGAGTAAGCCCTAAGTACTGATGGGGGTGGTCCAAGCCCCAAACCAATCAAACAAAACAAAAAAAAGCTAAAAAGAGAGGGAGAGATATTAAGATCCAGATGCATGAGAGCCTGGGTGGGTCACATCAACCATGAAAATAAACACAGGCCTGGAGCCCCCCAGAGGCTGGTTGGAGGTCACGGCCAGAGCAGGAGTGTCTGATCATCTTCTCCACTGCCCTAGGCTCTGGATCTTCCGGGGTCCTGTACCCACATATGGTTGAAGGCCCACACAGGGAGTTGGGGTGGGAGATCAGAGCCTGTCACGTCTCTATGTGCACTAGGCCTGCCTTGCCTTGCCCACCCAGCACCTCTTCCAGCTAGGCTCGGCCTGGGCTGTGCTGCTTTGCTCACAAAAGTGTTGATCTGGAAATGGGCCTTTGTCCCTCCACTGCTGGCTGACTGGATCAAGCTTGGGGGTGGGGAGGGGAAAGAGAACTGAGGAAAGGAGTATGTGGACCAGAGCTGTTCCCAAGCATGGCCTGAGAGAACTCATCTGTTTAGGCCAGGCAGCCTTGGGTGGTCCCTCGCACAAAGACCTGGATCAGCTGGGAGAAAGGTCTTTCTGGGGTTCCTTTCTGCACTACATCAGGTCAGCTTTCACACTTGTCCTGGGCCTGACTGGACACCAGTTTCTGTACCACTACAGGTTCCTGTGGTCAGGCCTGTTCCTCCCTCAGACAGGCCTAATCCTCCCTCAGACAGGCCTAATCCTCCCTCGGACTGGCCTATTTCTCCCTCACACAGGCCTACTCCTCACTCAGACAAGACTGCTCCTCCCTCAGATTGGCCTATTTCTCCCTCAGATAGGCCTGCTCCACCCTCAGACTGGCCTGTTCCTTCCTCAGACAGGCCTGCTCCACCCTCAGACTGGCCTGCTCCTCTCTCAGACAGGCCTGCTCCAACCTAAGACTGCTTGTTACTCCCTCACACAGGCCTGCTCCTCCCTCAGACAAGCCTGCTCCTCCTTCAGACTGGCCTGTTCCTCCCTCAGACAGGCCTGCTCCTCCCTCAGATAGGCCTGCTCCTCCTTCAGATAGGCCTGCTTCTCTGTGGGTGGGGCCTGGGACCAGTCCAGAGAAAATTCTAACTTAACTGGAGACTGTAAGTTCAAGGGAATAATGGAGGGGAGAGTGGAGCACCTGGGCATGAGGAAAGGCTGGAGTTTAGAGGGGCCAGAATAAGATGGGGTGCAGGGTGGCGGTACTGTGGAGTCCTGACAGGGGTGGCAGGAGCAGGGACGTCTGAGACATTTCCCCAGCGCAGACTGCTCTCAGGCTGTTCTGTGACTGGAGCCGAGAGACTCAGAGTTCCCACATGACAGGGTGTCTGCAGCAAGAAGACACAGGTGGGACATGAGTCTGGCTTGGAGGCCAGTGTAGGGAAAATGAGGATCTGTGGGGGACAGACACTGTTTGTTTGGGTATATGAAGAAACTTTTGGGGGCTGGGAGGCAGCCCTTGACTGAAAGGTTTCTTCCACCTCAGGCGTTTCTTGTCTGAGGAGTTTCTTCCACCTCGGGGTCCCACTTCCTGACCTACAGACTGAGAGTTGTCCAGGTGTGTGATCTGGCTGTCATACATGACCATGCCACAGTTTCCACATGTGGCGCCACAACCTGACTATGCAATAGCAGCGACCTGCTATTGGGACAGGGAACATGGGTCTCTGAGAGTGTCACTTGGCACTTGGAAAGGGCCAGGACTCCGATTCTATCCCCACCTCCCTGGGGACAGATGCTTCTGAAGTCCAGTCACTGCTCCCGCCCCCCCCCTCACCCCCCCCCACACACACACACACTCACATAGGCCTGGTACTTCCCTTTCTTCAGGCTGGAGCTGGGACTCGGCCCACCCTGAGGAAGGAAGGATAGGACAGGAGCCACTCCAACAGTGTTGGAGAAGCCATGGGACCGGGAGGAACAAGGAAAGCAGTCCCTGCGGACACAGGGAAGGGGCAGGAGAGGCCGGGCAAACACTTGGCAGTGACCTTCCTGCTGGGCACCAGGAGGTGAATTTCCCAGCCCACGCTGGGCCTTGATTCCTCTGCAAGAGCCTGGGGTGTTCACAGCAGGCCCCAGGTCCCCTGTGACATGACCTGAGTCAGCCGGCCCCAAGGGGCCTTAGACCCTGCAGGTCTACCATGCCATCTGCCCCCAGCCCGCCAGCCTCTGGACCCAAACCCTGTTCTGCTGCCACTGGGGGTTGCAAAGAGGCCACATGGCAGCCTGGAGGAAGAACATAGCTGACTCTCTCAATGCCCATTCTGGGAGCATTTTCTAGGACTGTGCTTTTCTATTCAGCTCCTGGTTATAAGATTTCATTTATTTTTTATTACTTTATAATCTTATTTGGGGAGAGCCAAATGCCAAGCAGCACTTAGATACCACCCTCTGTACCTGATCTCTCTCCTCTGAGCCCAAGCTGTTGCCAGTTAGGAGCTTGTCAGGCCTTGAGCTGCAGACTAGGCCCCACTATAATGCTTTCTGCTGTGTTGGGGCTAGTGACAGAGTAATCATCTTGGTTTCATTTCCAAGAACTCAGTCCTGCCCCCATCTACCTGCTGTTTCACCTTTGAAGGACAGCAGGAAGCCAGAACCAAGACTGAATGGACTTGCTAGGGAACTCAAAACAAGCTCAGCATAAGCAGTAACTAACATGGAGTATTCTTGGGACATGATGTTCTGTGAGGGCTTTGCATAGACAACCAAAGAAGCAGGTTTCTTGGAGGGAGGCAGAGGTCTTGGAGGGAGGCAGGGGTCTTGGAGGGAGGCAGGGTCTTGGAGGGAGGCAGGGGTCTTGGAGGGAGGCAGGGGTCTTGGAGGCAACCCTATCCCGGCATTCCATAGGAAATTCTATGGGAAAGGGAGTCCCAAGGGCAATGTGGAGGGGAGGAGGATTGTCCCACCCAGATTCTGTTCAGTGTGTGGTGGACTATGACGCCCTGAAGCCTGGACTTGAGGTTCGCCCCATGATCATGACATTGATGAGCCCCCACGGCTGGCTTATGTGAGGCAGGCAACAGAGAGAGAGAGAGAGAGAGAGAGAGAGAGAGAGAGTTAGAGAGAGAGAGACTGTCACTCTCTCCTGATCCGCCTCTGCCACCCCAGGACCAACTAGGACAAGTGAAGTCTGAGGATGAGCCCCTGCATGGCATAGGCAAGAGCCCCACTATCCCCACCCAGTGGCTGCCAAGCCACACCTGACATCTATCTAATCTTCTCAGCATGGGAGTTGATCTCCACCACCTGAGATTTCTAGGGAGCCAAGGACTCAGGCTGGAGAGAGGAATGGCTCTTTGCAGAAAAGGAAAGTGAGTCCTAGACCTTACCCAGGGTTTCCAAGTTCTTGTCTTTTCCTCACAGAATTATTTCAGGAGTAGAAGAGCAGTGAAGCAAAAAACAATTTTTATTTGGAGGTTTTGTGAAAGGGAAAGGAGGGAGAGAAAGTAAGAGAGAATATCACGCTTAAGAGAGAAACTGGGCTTCTTCAAAGGCAAGGAGAGAGCTCCAGTACACACATCCCAGCATTATATATGAAAGCATGAAAGCACACATTCAAGAGGGAGATGTAAACAACACATGTGCTCAGGCCCACATATGCTCAGCTACGTAGGCACAACTAGCACATGGGCTTGTGTTGCAGTACACTGTTGCCCAGAGCCTCTGAACCTTGTCTGGTGTTACCTCCTGCAGGCCACTTTGAAGATAAGGAGCGGAAAACAGTTTGAATCTGTGACTTTATGTGGCAGTGTATCTTACCATGTATTCTATGTTAGCTGGTATAAATATTTTCTCTCATGCTACCACAATCATCATGGGACTAGCTAGATCTTATCAGTATATTTACCAAGTTGGATCTCTAAGTAATTAGACCAGAGAGAAGCTGTTTGTCTCCAAGCAAGCATGCGTGGCTCTCTAATAAGTCTAAAGGCTAATATACAAAGCAACTATGAAGTAAAGATGAGTATCTTGTGAAGGCTTGGAGAAATATATACCTGGCTGTAGAATATCCATTGGTACAGATGCATGCCTTTGTATTCTGAGATACAGTTCATCTCAGATGCCCTTCCCCCATCTACCAAGGGCCTGCAGCCTTGGCTGGGGTAATATTAACATTTCAATGGGACTAGGTGAGGTCCTGGGAGAAGTTACCTGAGGGGGTTCACCCTAACTGATTTCCTTTCATGTGGGCTGGTCTGGGCTGAAAAGTTATAAAAGCTGTAGCCTGTTTTCTTCTGCGCCTTTTTGTCCTTTTGCCTTTTCTTCCTCTCTTCCTCTTCACCTTCTGCCTCTGCTCTCCTCCTTTCCGTTCTCTTCCCTGTTGGGCCTTAGCCCATGACAGTTGCCATCTTGGCCCAGGATTCTAAACCTACACGTGGCCGGGGCCCAGCAAGGAACCCTAAAGTCCAGGGTTTTTCCTATTACTGAATTGTATACCAGAACCTGTAAGAGTAAAGCCTTTTGAAATTTTGCTGGATCCCCATGTCTTTCTCTGTCTGCTGGCCACTGATCCCCTGGGGCAAAAAGGGATCCCCTGTATCCTGCTCCCAGATTTTATCAGGGCACCCAGCTTACCCAACAGGCTCGGACAGCAGATACATGCCCTTCTTTTGCTCAAGGTGGTTTTCATAGGGCTTTTCTCAAACTGTCCCATGTGGGACTTCTACTTAGGTAAGAGTCCCTTGCTAAAGTGTTGTCAAGTGGCTAGTGCTGGGGGATGGTCTTCCTTGAAATTCCTTTCCTGTCCTTTATTCCTGCTGGAGCTTCTCTCTGAGGGGGTCCAGCCTCTTCTGGGTCTCATGGTGCCAGGTGAAACCTTATCAGGTCTTAGTTCCTATCTCTGCAAGGTGGGCTTTTTACAGCCTTGGCATCATTGGTCTTATCACATCCTAGGAATTTCATTGTCATCAGGGTCCTCTCCTATCTATCTACCTACATCAACCTACTTCATAAGGTCTCAGCTGCCGAATCTGTCCCATTTTAGCCTCCTCCTGACCCCAGAGCTGGGTCATCGCCATCCCTCCCATGTCCCCCCAAAGCTGGCTCTGTTGAGTGCATGTACCTCCTGATGCATAAATGAATGAAGGAAAGCAAGCAGGAAGGGGGGAAGAATAGACCAACACTTCTGCAGACAGAAGGTCCTCATGGCCTCCTGACCCACAGAGCTGGAGGGGGGCTGGGATTCAAGACCGTGCCTGGGGTCATGTACCCGCCCACTCCTTTCATCCTTCCCACCCATAGGCTACCTTCCCATCACCTCCTCCTGGCACCCACGCCACACCCTGCTCTTTCCATCCTCTCCCCAGCCCACAAGCCTCATCTACAACATCCCAGAAATTTCTTCCTCTCCATTGTAAACTTCACTGGGAGCCAATCAAAACCAAGCAGGGTGGGATTAGTAGAAGATTCCAGATTGCTGGGGAGCATAAGCTGATAGCTTTGAGGTGCTAGTCTCAGCCTTAGAGTATTTGGGGGAAAGCCCCTCCCTCCAGGTGGTACCATTGTCTGTCAGGATCCTCAGACAGGCACCCTGCAGGACCAGGTGGGGGCAGCCTGAGCAAAGATCTATAGGAATGGGTCACAGGATATCCGTGAGCTGTAAATGGGCAGTTGGGGGAGTTTATTTTTCCTCTCTGAAAGAAGACAGAGGAACTCTGGCCACTGGGGATGAACCAAGACTGCACTCTTGGGATGGAGCTTTTCTGCACTGTCCATGGAAAGTAACTCTGCTGGCACCCACAGCAGCAGAAACTAGAGGAAATGGTTAATGAGCTGGACTGAGCCAGGACTTTTCTTTCAAAGACCTTTATGTCCTGGGCCATTTAAACCCCGGAGTTTGTTTGTGATTATTAGTCTCTGTCTAAGGCTTGCCAAGACGACGTCTTTGGAGCAGACTGCACTAGCAGGTGTGGTGGGGAATGGTTGTCTGGAACTGGGGCACCCCTTGGCCCCACATGGCCCCAAAGGATGGTGCTTCTACCTCTTGTTGGAACTGACACTTTCACACATGGCAGAGAAGTGCAGGGAGCAGAGGTCAGAAGCTCTGGGGACAGAGGCTGGAAAGGAGGGAGAATCTGGTGACAGGGTCCCCTTCTGTTCCCTGTCAAGTCTTTCCAACTGCCAAAAGCACTTGGGATGTATCCTGGAGTCTGGTGTAGGCTGTTCTTGATAGCGAGGCCAATAGGGAGTCAGACTATAGGCAGGAGAGCTGCGGAAGAAAGAGGGAAGGAGAGGAAAAGAATGGAGCAAGGAAAGGGGAGAAGGTGGTGAGTCAGCAGAGGGAGAGAGAGAGCACTGAGGCAAGGAGAGGGAAGACCAAGGGGAGGGTAGTTTTGAGGAGAAAGAATTTTTTTTTTATAAAGGGCCAAAATGGTTTAAGAGACAGTACAGTGGGTAATGAACTTGCCTTGTAAGCAGCTGATTGTGTTCCATCCCTGGCACCACATAGGGTGCCCGGAGTCCTGTCAAGAGTGATCCCTGAGCACAGAGCCAGGAGTAAGCCCAGAGTACCATCAGATATGGCTCTCAAACAAAATAATGAGTAGTTCTGGGAGAATGGCTCAAGTGATGGAGTAGAAGCACATGCTTAGCTTATGCTCTGGGTTTGATACCCAACTCACGACACCTTGAGCACCTCTGAGAATCCCAGAGTTCCGCCAGGTCCAGGCACTAGACAGCCAGGCCTCTACCATTTGGTTGAGTGTCACCATACTGGCTCTGGAGCCTCTGAACCCGACGATGGGTGGACATGATCCTGATTTTTTAATATCATGATTAAATGGGCCCAGAGTACAGGAGGTAGGTGGGGCACTTACCTTGCAGGCAGCAGCTGACTCTGATTTGAATCTCTCACACCATATTTGGTCCCTTCAGCAGCACCAGGGATCATTGCTGAGCACAGAGCCAGGAGTATTCCCTGAGCACTGAAGACTGAGTACATCTAGGGATGAGGGGGGCCAGGATATTCCTTCCTAGATTCACCTCTGAATCCTGTAAAACAGTAAGACAGTTTGGTGATAAGAAGACCAGGAGCCAGGGAAGAATCTGGAAAGGCAGGGCTCTCCACAGAGTTGTCCTCCAGGTGGACAGCAACTAGATAGATGCTGACAACTTAAGACCACTTGGCACGCGTCTGGGCACTTTGATTTGTTTTTAATCACCAGCTATATTTGTCAGTGACACACTTTCTTGTGTCACTGACAAATGGTATTTATTTCCAAAGTTCTCAGAGGGTCTGTGCAGGATTGAGCACATGCTTGGTTCTGTGGTTTCTGCTGGGTTGTGGAGTTTACTGGGGGTGACACTGCTGCCTTGGTGTCTGTATCTCTTTGGCAGTTGTGGGGCTTGCAGAGAGTCACACCCTTTTTGTTTGGAGAATTCCCCCAAACTTAGCTATCAGGGTCTCCCTAGGCGGTAGCACCAGTGGGGACTGAGCTCACCCTGGCACTTGCCCGCTCCCAGCCCGGCTGTACATTGTTTCTGAATGCTGCAGAGACGTGGGGCAGTCAGGAGGGCTGTGTGGAAAGGTTTTGTCTGGTATTGACTCAGCACTGCAGTGTGGTAGAAGGTGGTCCCGCTCTCTGTCTGGCCTGGGTGGGCCTCTCCTGTGACTCATCCTCCAGATGGGTGGTCTAGTTCTTCCACAGTGAAAGACAGGCTCTCATAATATGAAACAAAAAAGAGTGAGGTGGGAGAGAGCAGGGCAGGCAGGCAGAGCAATTCTGATGCACGCCTTTATTCCATGTCACATTTGCAAATGTTCAGATTTGTGCCAAATAAACACCCTAGCCCAGTTTGAGGATCAAGGAAAGAAGAAATCACCTCCACCTATTGCTAACTGGGAAGACCTGAGCTTTGCCTGGCAATAATTGTGCTCGGAGGCAGCAGGGATCAGCTGGTGTTAGATTACTAGTGGTGATTAGATTAGGTCAGATTGTTGGTGCTGTATTTGCTTTGTTATTTGTTGTGTTTTGAAATCCCTCCATACCAAAGGCAGCTTGGCAAACAGGACGGGTTTTGATGGATGGCAAGAACCGGGCAAGTGGCACATCTCCTGTATAAACAGAGAAGAACATGAGGAGGGAGGGCTGAAGGGACCCCACTGACTGACACCCACTTCGTGTGGGTCAGAAAGAAGGTCAGAGGGTCTAGGGCTTGACTTAAGGGAAGGTGACAGATGCCTGATTTTGATGCCCAGCACTGCAGGTGTGACTCCGGAGCAGTTTTGGGTGTCATAACAAGCAGCCCCCACCCAGGGCAACCTGGGTCCTCTATATCAATGCACCGGATCCCCAGCACCACAACAAGAAGTCAGGGCTGAATTATGGAGGGAACCTGGACTGGCTTTATAGTCTTGCAGGACAGGATATAGTGAATTCCTATTTAAAGGGCAAACTCACCCCAAGAGAACCTGCTTCACCCACAGTTCCACCCTTAGGGTGGTGCTCCTGAACTACCCTGGATGGGGTGGTCAGCAGATGAAGGACCTGGTAACTGGTTGCAGTGGCTGGTCCTGGGCCAGAGGTGAACCAGATGCAGAATGTGGAGGGCTGAGCCTGGCTGGAATTGATGGGTGTGTGGGGATCAAGCCAAAGATGGGCATCCAAGCCCCTCTACAGATTGGCTCATGAGAAGAAGAGCAGGAACATATGAAAGAGACAGAGTCCAGGAGAGAAGACACATTCCCAGAACAGCCTCAGATCCCTGTAATTTTTTTTTATTATGCCACCTTGAGATATACAGTTACATTAGTGTTCATATTTGGGTTTCAGTCATACAATGTCCCAGCACCCATCCCTCCACAAGTGCCCATTTCCCGCCACCAATGTCCCCTGATTCCCCCCCTCCTTAGCCTGCGTCTATGACAGGCAATTTTCACTTCTCTTTCTCTCTCTCTCGCTTTCTCATTCTCTTTTTTCTCTCTCTCCCTCTCTTTTTCTCTCTCCCTTTCTCTCTCTCACTTCTCTTACACATTGTGAATTGTGATACATACATTTAGAGGTTATCATGTATATCATTTTGCCTATTTTTAATGCTCAGTTCTACACCATTGGGGTGTCACAATTTATTCCTTCTCTCCTGGCAATGGTGCTCTTCTTCATCAGGAGATAGTTGTGCTGACCTTTACTGATTCTCTCTTTTACACCCCTGGCTAGTGCATGGGGTGAAATAAAATGCTGGAGCAAGGAAAACTGACCTAGGGTGGAAGGATGACTCAGGCAGGTCACAAAGTGGGCTTTGTGACCACTTTGATAGAGCAGCTGCTCAGGACTGAGGTTTTCCCACTTGATAGCTCCTAGCCATGAGACATTCCATCAAATAAACCCTAATGCCAGACTGGTCCTGCCGAACAGGCAAAATCTTTGGAACTCAAAGAATGTTCATTTGGGGGCTGGAAAGGTAGTATAGTGGGTAAGGTCCTTACCTTCACTCAGGTTTGAACCCTGTCATCCTGTAATGCGGTCGCCCAAGCACTGCCAAGAGTATCCCCTAAAAATCACCAGGTGTGGCCTCAAAACAAAACAAAACCAGAAAAATGATTCTCATTTGAAATCTACCTCTATTATTTATTTTAATAATTGCCCATTCTCTAACTGTTAAGTAGTCAGAAGGAGTTTGGCTCTGCACAACACCTTTTAAGCATGTTTCCCAAGCACCTCTCAGCTTGCAGAATCCATTTCCCAAGAATCTAGTAGTCACAGAATATTTGAGCCCTCCAGAGCCCTGGGGTGGGAGGTGGGGGGGGGCAGCAAACTTTCCACTCAAATAAGAATCTGCTTTTTCCACATTTTTAATCACCTGGAGGGGGAGGAGGAATCCAGCTTCCAGTATGCAAAATGATGTCAAAAACAAATAATGTACCAACCAGCCATACTTCCCTTTTATGAGATCAACCTTTGTAGCATTGCAACCAGCCCAGTAACAAACAGTACACCTTGGCTGGCTGGAATCAGATCCTTTGTCCATGAGATATTGTTGGTCAGATGTAGTCTCTCCCAGGCCCAGGCCCACATTGAGAGAGCAAGTCAGGAGGAATGGCTTCCATCTCTGTGGTGTAGGGAAGAGAGTGGACATCTGTCCTGGTCACCGAGACTCACATTGGAAAACACCTTCAAGTCCTATCACCCAGACACACCATGGATTCTGTATCCTGGCCTGACAGCTGATAAACCTTACTCCAGTGAGATTTAGCTCCCACCAGTTACCCCCCTAAATTACTCTAAAGGACGTTTCTAGCCTCTGTGGCTCCACAAATGTCTCCCTCTTTGAGAAACTTTCTTTTTTGACTTAGATCCTGGTAGTACTTGAGGGACTATATGGGATGTCAGGGATTGAACTTGGGTTGGCTGCATGCAGGCAAATGCCCAACCTGCTACACGATTGCTCTGGACCCTTTTGGGGAACTTTCATGCTGGCATTGGCTGTGGACCCCCCACTTCAGAGGAAGTGTTCCGAGAGACGCCTTTGGGCAACTGATCCAGAGGAGAAGTTCTCCTTATTAACTTACTGAGTCTACATCAGCATTCTTCAACCTAGTTACACTATGCTTAAAGAATGTCAGTGTACACTGACTGCTTCTGGATTCCTTTCACTGTGTGCCCAGCAATACTTCCCTCTGCAAATGGTTCTTCAGGAATGCTCAAGGGACCTTGGATGGAGAGTCTGCTGGGGAGTATCCTCGCTGCCCCAATTTAGTTCTTTAGAAGGGAGGGTTCCTGGTCTCACTCTTTGCCCTTGTTTCCTCGGGGTATTGAGCTGCAAATGAGAAGTTCCACTGTATCAGTTTCCATGGCAACTCAGGGTGTGATCCACTAAAGCCTTCAGCTGTTCCTGACCACAGAAGCCTGTTCTTGGCTGGAGTGCTGCATCGGCTTGTTCTTAGTCACCAGCCAAGAAGCCCTTTGCTTTGTTCTTTATGTTAGAATTCTCTGTACAGAGTCCTTGGGGTCACTTTGTATGTCTTGGGGTCACCCCATCTGAAGACACTGATCCCCCTCAGCATCCCTGACCCAGTTCTAGGAGGTTTCTTTACTACAAAAATAAGGGGTTTGGGAGTCTTCAGGGTGACGCTTTATATGTCTCTGCTTCATGTACTACCCGATGGGCAGAGTTGTCTAAATGTTTTGACCCCAGAATTCTGTGTTCTTATAGCCTGGGTAGAATCCAGCCTGGTCATGGCTGTTCAGGAGAAACCCAGGGACTAGAGACTGGGGTCAGGCTGATGCCACAGTGACCTTGTGCCCCTCCAGACTGGAGGTCACTTAGGGAACATCAGCATGTCTCCACTCCGGTAATAGCGCGTTAGCAATGAGGGATGTCATTCTCACCGCACAATGCTCAGAGCCCACTCCACAGTGGGAGAGCAGAGATGCCACTGTCTTCTGTGTGTGCAGGATTCAGTCTCCATAAGACATGGGACAAAGCCTGGAAGTCCTTCCCATAACCTGGGAAAGGTCATGGTAGAAGTTTGAGAGCAGCAATCAGGGTGCTGCAGAACCTCCTGCAATGCACAGGACAGCTTCCTCCCTAAATAGGAGGGGCTGCCACCTGCAATGCTCTCCTATGCTGAGTCTGGAGACTGGGACACCTGCGCTGCTGGTCGTGATGCACCCTGAAATCCCACAGAGGCAGCAGTAAGAGCTCTGCTGTCAAGGACCCCTTGACACAGCACTTAGGCAGATGCTCATGCACGGTGGCACCAGCACGTTGCTCAGGAGCAGTTGCAGGGCCCAGCATCTCTGCACAGCGCACTCACGGGAAGCTGCCCACTTTTCTGAGTGGGGCCACAGGCCACACTATCTCACAATGCTCTCTGCATGATGCACACAAACCAAACCAGTCAATCAGACTTAAAGAAAGGTAGATTATCTAAAAGCAATTTTTCCCAGTCCCCCAGGTTCAAAACTCTGGGATGCCCATAGGAGCAGAGTGGGCCAAATCCTTGCTCTGCCAAAGCCCCAGAAGCAGCTGCATCCATACCTCACTGCTGCAGCCAAGTCTATGGTTAAACTCCACTGCTTCACTAATACTCTCTACAGAAACAACAAACTGTGAAAAAATTCAAGTATCCGGGTGTGCAGACTGAGAACTGACAGCAGATCCTGAAGTCTCTGGACCATGTGAGAGCTCCAAATTCCTCAAAAATGAAATTCTAGTAGGAGCACACAAAAAAAGACTGAAAAGTAACAGAGCCAAATAAACTCAACAAATAGAAGAGTAACACAGAAGGCTCAACCAACAAGCAAAGCAGCTTGGTAAATCCTTAGACAAGGACTTATCAACCTTGTGAGATACAGCTATTTTCACATAAAAAGGACAATTGATTTTTAAACTTACTGATTTTAACATTTGAGCTTTTTAACTAACTAATTTCAACTCTAGCATTGTAAAAATAAATAAAATCAAAATTTTGTTGCTTTTTTCATTATATTTTCATTAGAGAATACTAATTTTTATACTCAAACCCATGTAGATAAGACCTTACATATTTCATTTGGTGCACAGTGGAAAAAGGGGGTGCTGACATTATCCTAGATCAATATGGTCACCTATTATGGTATATCTGGGAGACCTTTTGCAAAGTGGACAATATCCATTGTTTTGTTCTTCCTCTCTCATGCACACATGCTCTTGTACATGCACACTTGCATAGTTTCTTTCACGTGCACAAATCTCAAACACACTTATACATACAATCTCCCAAGCACACAAACTCATAAATACATATACACATAAACTCACATATACACCTAACTCTCACATAAATACATAAATATATATGTGTACATACATACATAAACCCCCACATATACACATAAACTCTCAACATACAAATCCATGATCACATACACACATGAATTCTTTTATTTTTTTAAGTATTTTATTATACCACCATGAGATATACAACTACAAAGATGTTCATGTATGGTTTTTAGTCATACAGTGTTCCAGCACCCATCTCTCCACCAGTGCCCATTTCCTACCACCATTGTCCCTGCCTCTATGGCTCTCTCTCTCTCTTTTTTTCCTCTCTCCTCTCTCTCCTCTTACACATTGTGGCTTGAATAATATATACATTTAGAGGTTATCACACATATGAATTCTTAAGCACATGTATACACACAAAGTCTAACACACAGACTCTCAATGTAGGCACACTTTTACATACAGATTTCACACCCACAAATACATACTCATGTTCTTTCTCTCACACACTAACACAAAGTTTCTCTCACACTCTTGCATGCACACAACAAATGCACACAATTATGCTCTCTGGAAATCTTAAGACAGGCAGGAATGGAAATGGTTGGGGTGACTTGGGAGTCTATATCATGGACACATCTGTAATCTATGCTTCACCGGATCTCTGGGCTATCTCTAGGGTGCTTGTCATGGGTCCTAGAATTATTACTTAAAACATGACTTATTTGCTGTCTAAATACAGCAGTGTTACTATCTTTCTCACTGTTGTGAACAGGAGGAAGCAGCTGGGGAAATTTAGCTCCAGGGCTGCACCCCACCTCTAAGGCAGCTTCAGAGACCATCCCAGATGCATTCTCAGAGTAAATCATTCCTGTGTCCTTCCCTGATGTTCTCATGATCATTTTTCTTCCAGAACATGAGTAGCCAACTTATTGCAAGGCAAACTTAGGTCAAGATTACAAGTATCTAGATCCTCTGAATGTCACACTGCCTGGCTCATTGCCACAAGGACGGAAGACATAAGAGCAAGGGAAGATGCTCACTTAGTGGGTTCTCATTTAAGGCACACTGGGCTGAGGCAGGCACATCCCAGCTTAAGGTTCCATGGGAAAAAGATGGTGGTTCATGGCAAAGAACCACTGATTGGAGAGATGGTCTAGAACATTTCACAGTTTCTATTCCTGTTCCTCATAGTATTCATATTTGACAAGATTTAAGCTGTTAAAACAAACCAAAAAAAACCATGTTAGATGCTAAAATGTATACGTGAACACACTAGGCACAGAGACTGAATAAAGTGATCTCGTGGAGACACAACTGCTCAATGTCAACTCACAGAAGAAACACAAAAGGGAGAGAGATCCTGTACGCCGCAACTTCAAGTTACAAAGAAGCTGCTTGCTCAGGAGATGAGGTTTGTGGCGTTGATCTGGCACAGAGTAGCCTCTGAGCATCTGTACGACTCATCAGGCTTCCGCCCTTCCACGCCTGGGATGAGCAACAGCTTCACGGAAAGCGGGAAGATCAGCCCACTAGAGCTTAGGGTAGAGTCTGTGGGACAGACCCACCCTCTTGGGGTGTAGTTCCTTGCCAAGAGAAAACTGGGTTGGCTTACTTCATCACTGCACTAGAATTTCTTTCTTGATCCAATTATGACCAGGAGCATGATTGGCCTGACTCTCCCTCTCCCCTCCCCCACCATCATTCTTGAGTCACTTCTCACAAAAGAAGCCTCCTGGGCCACTTTCTTTGGTGAGGTTGTAAGGTGGGGGAGGGAGGTGCTAAAGCTTTGGTGCTTTATGGACTATTTCTCCAGGGCAGAGTTCAACTTAGAGTCTTCACCATTCAATCCCCTCACTGCTGATACCTTAACTGAGTTCTGGAAGAACAGAGCCCCCACCTACCTCACCTACCTCTTTTTATAGAGGACCTGTCAGCAGCTTCCTTGCATGAAGAGCAGGAGGAGCTGACTTGGTCCTCCTGTTAAGGAGAGGTCACAAATCTATACAGAAGTTTTTCTGGTCTTATGCTGACCAGGGCTCAGAATTCCACCTCATCTGGTATCACATAGCATGGAGGAGGCAAGTTCTTCGACTCAGGGGAATGGGAAGTCAATTACCCAAACTCAGAATGTGAACGTGTTCTTTGTGAATTAGGTAATACTTTCCCTTCTGTTTTCCTGTGTAGAACCTTATCACTCTGGTTCTTTCCCTCCACCTTCCTTGGCTCCTAGCCTGCTCGGGTTCTGGGAGAGTTCAGCAGCTGGCATGCACCCCACTGGCTTCTCGCCACACTCCATTCCCAGCTATCAACATTTCCCTCTTGTTTTACTGACCTCATTTTCTTCATTTCTGCAGAAATCCCACTACATTTATGTCTCAGCTCTCAAGGGACTCTGACAACCCAAGAGACCAGAGAGAACCAGGCAAGTTCAGGCGGTCACATGGCCTCCTGCTGTCATGAGGCTTGTGAGGGTTCCCTTTGCTCTCCCTTCCCTGCTGATTCTCCCGAAGCCCCGCCCTGCACACAGGCATCTGGTATACCTGAAGGTGGAAAACCAGCTGCCTACACCTAGGCATTGTGCTTCCTACTTTGAGATGGCTCAAAAATTCAGAATCAGGATATACCACCCACAACCTCACCCCAAAGGAGGGATTGTGTGGGTGCTGGCTTGTTGCATGTTTGGGCTTTGCTTTGGGTTTCAGATGGGAGCAGGGAAAAGAGATGGGAATGGGGGAGAGATGAGCTGGAGTCCTGGGAATCTATGTTCCATAAGAACCTACCTTCCTGGAGAAACTACCTTCCTAGGGAACTTACCCTTCTCTCCCAGTTGCTGTATGATGTGACCTCCTGCATTATCAGAGGCCTCTCTGGCACGTTATAAGGACAAACATCACAGGTGGATTCTAAAGTTTCTGCCTCTGCATCCTAAAATTAAATATTTCATTTTTGCTTCTTTCTGAAATGCCATGAGGCCTTGTATATGGTACCCTGAGACTTTATATAGCATTTAATAGTTTAATTTTAAAAAAAGGCATTTTTTGGGCGCTGAGGACCAAATGTGGAGCCTCATTTTCAAAGTCAAACAGCTGAACTTTGAAAAATGTGAGCCATGTTGTTCTGTTTTTATGATTCTATTAGCTAGTTTGGATTTATTGGGCCACTCAGAACAAAGGGTTATTTTATTACTCCATAAAGAAAAAGTCATAATTTCCAAATTTGCTGTGCTGTTACACACACTTTAGCAATGAAACCACAGAGTGACTTTTGATTATGGCTCCCTCCCAGGGGACAGGACTCCAGCTCGGATGTTGTAAGTAATGTGGTGTATGGAATTTGGGATCTGAATCTCAATTCCTGACTCCCACACCCAAAACTTAGAATCCCACATTTTATTATTTCATTTTATACTTAATTTAGTTTTATTTTATTTGTAGACCTAGAAGTCATTTTGTCTTGGAAATATCTGACCTACTGAACATGATGCTGAAGATAACATTTTGGAACAAGGATTCTCAGAGAGCAGAAGTGGGGGTGGTCTGTGAGAACCCAGATGTCACCCCACCAACTCCTCCATCTTCTAGTCTTTTCCGCATTTCCATTTCCCTCCTGATTGGAGACTGCCCAAGTTGTGGCATGTTGTAAACCGGAGAGTCAGATTTTAGAAAAATTCACTCCATCACTCCAATGCCACGGATTAGTCAAGGAGAAAATCAACATAGTGGGCTGGCCTCATGTCAAGTGAGAGGGTCTTTCAAGAAGGAGTGCCCTTTCCTGAAATAGTAAAACTGTTCCAAAATCAGCTTTTCCCTCTGTGTTCAGTTCTCCTCTTCTTGTTTCTGCCAGGGTTGGACAGAGTAGCCAGCCTGCCCATCTCACAACACCCTCACGCTCCTCCAGCTCTCACTCTGAAGCTTCTCCTGAAATCGCTACCTGATCTAGAGGCACCTTCACCTTCACCTTCTAGAGGCAGAAGCGGATTTGGTGATCTTGTCACATTCCTCCATTGTTGGAGGACATGTTTAGCTGTTCTGGGAGTTTTGTTGTTTTGCCCACTCCTAGCTTAATCTTATTTAAGCCAAGGTTCATTCTAATGAGACCTCTCTTCTATGTAAACACTGCTAGAGGGTGTGGCAGTTACAGAAGTCACCTTGATTGAATAACTTCTGACTTATACATCTACTAAGACTTCTATGTTTTCTAGATTGGGCACAGCTCCTCTTTATACCCACTGTACCCAGCATGGGACAGTTAGAATTTACCAGGAGTCTACCACCCTGGCTACGCTGAGACTATAGGAAAACTATAGGAAGGATCATACTAGTTTGCTCTAAGCAGGCGAGTGTGACCCTTTCAGTACACGAGAACAAGATACTCAGAATCACCCTGGTGCTGATAATAATAAGAAGGACCTTGTGAGTACCATCCAGATTACATGAAGCTCATAAAGTTAAGATGTATTACTTTATACCAGCCCCCTTTCTCCAGTGTTTTACATAAGAGATAATCTTGGTAGAAAGGATTAGACCTTGGCATAACCTTTGTTTATACCTGCAATAGGGTGTGGCACTACACTCTGTTTAGAGTTCTTTGTTGACATGACCCTCTTGGTTGGATTACTTTGGTGTAAATAAGGGACTGACTTGAGGCCCCTTCACGCTTCACTTTTACCTTTTGGGCCTTTTAGCTTTCGGCTTTTTGGCTCCTCGGCCTCAGCTTTTGGCTTTTGGCTTTTTGCTCTTTGGCTTTTGCTCCATCTTCTGGGTAGGACTCAGCTCGGGTGAGATCCTCTCTCTTTGGTGGGAGAATTAGGCTCTTTTGTATGGTCTAAGTTCGGACAAGAGCTAGAATTTGTTCATTATATTGGAGTGCTGTGGAAGAGCTTTTGTACTATTAACAGACTTTTTTGGAACTGCACCGACTCGTGAGTTTTCATCTGTTTTCCCGCGTCCTTGGAGGTAGAGGAGAACCTCTGTCCCGACACTGTCGGGGACCCCGGCGGCGTTCCCGACACTCCGTGTTCTCAGTGTGGTTCCAATCAGGGCCCTGTCAGAGGCTTTAGCAAATATCTCTCCTTTCCTTAGGCATGTGGGAGAGCCTTGGGTGGAGGCAGCCATGGAGGTGATGTGACTATGTCAAGCCCAGAGAAGGGATGAAGAGCCTCACTCCAGATCCTCACATTTATCTGTGGGGTTTAATACATGTGAAGTGCTGGTGCTCCCCTGAGTTCTGGACAATTATTGAGGTGAGTGTGAAAATATTTGATATGTGGACCAGTCCAGCAGAAGTATGGTGACCTCCAGTCCTACTGCTGGAGATTGGTGTCTGAAGTGGAGGCAGACTTGTGAGAGACAGACTCACTCACTCCAGTGTCAAGTGAGTTGAACCGTAAGAGGGCCAGCTGGTGTGTGGCCAGTTGGAGGATTGGCATAGGTGACCCCTTCTACTGCAGAACCGCACATTTGGTATCAGAAGTGTGAGCAGAGATGAGAAGTGAAACTGGTTTGCCTTGTAGAAACATCACTTGAGAATTGAAATCTTACTGTTGCCTCCAAAGGCCTACATGGTTAGGCTCCAATTCATACTCATACTCATACTCATACTCATACTCATACTCATACTCATACTCATACCATAAGGGCATCTCTTCCCTAGTGACTGTGCTTGGTCAGGCCGTCCTTCCTCTCTCTTAGACATCCTGTGCTTCTTCCTGGCAGGCGCCTTTGTTCTAGCTGCTTCCGCCTCTCCACTATATCTCCTTTCCACTCTAATTTCATCAAAGAAGCCTTCCTGGATTCTCCAAATTGATTACTCCAATACAAGTGAATAGTTTTGTGTTGTCAGGTAGAATTAATGATATTGGTGCTACTAATTACTTGTGAGCAAGAAGCTGTTTCTTGTTCTCTGCTGTGTCATCACGCAGCAGACATTTGATGATTTATGCATGAAGTGCATAAGCCACGCTTTAGATCTGCTATGTATTGGCTTGTGCATGCGATGCCAGGCCGTTTCTTCATTGCCGGTTTATACAACCAGGACCACAAGTCTTTTACTCACTACTGCATACCCTAGCTATTACCTTATCAAGTCTCCAAATTTGCTGAGTAAGAAGATCTGTATCCGCAATGATAAAGAAAATTTTACAAGCACATTTGGAAAGGATAGAAAACTTACTAGAGTACCAGCTGAGCACATGAGCAAGCAGCCCATAGGAGAAAAGTTTCATCCACAACTGGAAAGATAAAGCTTTCATAATAATAAAAGAAACTGAATTTGAAAATTCTGCTTTTGCATGTCATATTGGTAAAGGATTAAAAGATTGACTAGTAGGTCCCTTTTGGGTACCAGCGAGGAGTTCAGTAAGAATGAGAATTGGTGCACTTTTATAAGGTATTTGTAATATTTTTAGATACTTTTATTTTTTTAATTTTTTGGGAGGTCACACCTGATGCATGCTCAGGGGTTACTCCTGGCTCTGCACTCAGGAATTACCCCTGGTGGTGCTGGGGGACCATATGGGATACCGGGATCGAACCCGGGTCTGCTGCATGCAAGGCAAACACCCTACCCACTGGACTATTGCTCTGGCCCCAGATGCTAATATTTTAAAGATAAGTTCTTGTTCACCTAATAATTCTACTTTCTCTCTTTAAATACTTCATCAGTGCACATAATAGATTTGTTAAATGTATTCAAATACATTAGGTGAAAGATTATATATCTAAAGTATCCATCAAGAATGAATTGGTTACGGAATGATGATCCTGACACAGTGGGTTATTGTGCAGCTGTTTTAACAGAATGAGGTGGATGAATCCATATGATAGGCAGATGTGGAGATCTCTAAATTGCTTTGTTTTGTTGGGAGTGTCATGCTGAAAAGCAGATTGACGTACATGGAAATATTCAAATACGAAAATTCATCACTCTTTAGTGGCTCCTAGGTTCAGGACTGTGGGAGAATTTCAATCTTTACGCTTTGATCTTAGCCAAGAGACAGTGAAGCGATTGAATTTCAATCTTTAAATAATATATTTTGTATTATATATATATAAGCATTTATCATCTGTATATTCAAAAATATATAATTTTGAAGGCTATTTTAGAACTCCTTAACTAAAATATAAGATCATCTTTAATGCATTCTTTGGTATAAGGATACAATAGAAATTAATTAAAAGTCTTCCATGGCATATTGATTTTGTCCATGGTGATCAATCTTAATAAGATACTCTAACTGGTATAAAGTTACCTTTGAAGTTAACCTTCAAGTCATGTTCTTTTCACAAAATACAAAATATAATTCTTGTTCCCCAGGAAAGTCCCTATGGAGGATGAAGATACTTAAAACCATCTATGTCCACCGAGACCCCTCAGAAGTAATTCCTGAGCACAGAGGCAGGAGTTAGCCCTAAGTACTGCCCAAAAAAAAACAATACAATACAAACAAACCCCACCTACTATGATAATATTACTAAAGTTTGAATGTATCACTGTATCACTGTCTTCCTGCTGTTCATTGATTTGCTGGAGCAGGCACCAGTAACATCTCCATACGTCCTGTCGCAAGCAAGTGTAGCCCAAGGGCATCTGCTTGCTCCAGGGACAGGAAGAGCCTCAAACCATTCTTCAGGTCATGGAATTGAGGTCCATAATTGTTACTAGTTTTTGAGAAAATAACAATGTCAGTAAGTCCTGGTAATAAATTGCCAAGAAGCAGCAGTTTTGTGAAGACAAAAGGGTGACTAAGTCTATCTGCATGGACCCTAGCAGGTGGACAGAGCAAACCTTCGCTTGACAATATTTTGTTCATTCTATTATGTGTTTGGGGGCCACATTCAGCAGCCCTCGGCTTGATATCTGGGTGCTGTTTCTGCGGGTGCAGAGGAGCCATGTGGTGCCAGTGATAGAGCCAGGGTCAGACTTTAGCTCTTTGAACCAGGTTCCTCTCTCTTGCAGAAAAACATTTCCGAAGAGAAGCACAAAGAATCGCTTCATTCATGAAAGAAAAATGCGCTGCAGTCCAGAAAGATGATCTTCTCTGATTATGAGTGTCATAAAGTAAAAAGTGGAAGGAAACATCAAACATTGAGGCTCGGCCACTCCCAGAGGGTCTGCTGGTTACTTTGAGGAACTGATTACATGGGGTGTTTTCCCAGCTGTCATTAGCTCGGGGCTCTCATTGAAGAGAGTCCTAGTAGGGCATGGTCAAGGAAAAGAACCTTGACTTCTGGAGGATTCTTCATTTTCTGAGTCCCTGTTAGGGCCTTTTGTTTTAGCTGAATTGTATCTTGAGGGGCCTTGCCTCAGGCATCTTAGTTCTGAGGGCAGACACTTGTCACTTGTCTTCCCATTGTTCATCGATTTGCTCCAGTGGGCGCCAGTAACATCTCCACTCGCTGGGAATGAGGTCCATTATGGTTACTGTTTTTGGCATATGGAATACACCATGGGTAGCTTGCCAGGCTCTGCCGTGGCTCTGGGTTCATCCCAGGGGGCCATAAAAAGTATGACTCATTAGTCTGGGTACACACTGAATGCTGGTGAGGTTGTAAAAACAGGTGCTCCTGGCTACTGGGAGTGAATGCACGAGGAGCTAACTTCTCAGTGGGCCATTTGATGCTCCTTTTTCAGATATTTTGTCTCTCCAAAGAGACAAATGTCTTGACTTTAAGCCTACTGGGAGTTCATTGCCAAAATCCCCCAACCTGCTTGCCTACTTAGTTCTTCACTGGGTACCTGCCTGAAGGTCTCCCAGCCACTGGCAGCTTCCCTGGTTATAGACAAGACTGTCCCTAAAAGTCTTGACTATAGAACAACAGCGCTTTGTCTTTAAAATGAAACTGAATTCACTGAGGCAATCAGCATAACCACAGCTCTGGCTAAGTGTTTCCTATTAATTATAACATTTCATCTCCATCAAATCCTGTGTGGTACATATAATTTCTATTTCACAGATGAGATTTCTAAAATCCTTATTCCTGTCATTATTTTTAGGCTCCAGATAATTGTTTCATACCCATATGGATTCTTAATTTTACTGAAGTTACTTGATTTTTTAAAAAATGGGTTTATTATGGGCATTTCTGAAATAAAGAAAATTACCCAATGGATTCAGGAAATGAAATTCCTAATTTGGATGCCCAAATAGTTTCTGATTCACAAATGATGTTCCTCTTCTGCCCAAATTAACACGCTATTCATTCCACTGATTCTCTCTAATTCTGTAAAATTAATCATCTTCATGGTCCATAGAGAACTAAGTTTCAGATTGATGCTTGTGCTGACTTCTGCAGAGATCTCTAATGGTGCTGTCAGACAGAGGAGGTGGTGGGGATGATACACAAACCAGTGGATATGGGACGGGGCTCTTTCCAGGTCTAGAGAGTTCTACTCAGCATAGGTATTTGTGTTAGCCTCTGCCAGAATCCCATACAGATGATTCACATCTTGATCAATCCTAGCTGAACGGAATCTTTCACTGGAAGTTGATTATGGCTGACTTGCTTTGATTTTCTGGAATTCCCAACAGGTTTCAAAGCCAGGACTGAGTCACCAAATCTGAATTAAATGTAAGAGGTCCCAACAAAGAGACAAACTTTGCTTAGGTCTTAGAAAAAAATTGATTTGAGAGCCTCTATAATATGGAATAATTAGGAGAATCTTAGTTGGAAACCCCTATGTAGTTAAGTGGAGACTGAGGCCACTGACAGATGAATAAGATTCTAGAATAACAACAAAACAGTTACCCTGGGAGTAAAATAAAGTTCCAACTCATCTACAACTGGGGTCTTAATGAACTTCTAACTTCTCCACTGAAGAATCACAGCAATGAACTTCTCCACATGTAAAATCTCAGTCTCACAGACATGAGGGCAATTAGTACAAAATTGAAACCAAAAGTTCTTCCCCCTCATGTTCTTTCTCTAGGTGATGCCAACCAAACTTCGTTCATCCAGGAGCCATCCTGGTCTGAGGAATCCAGTACCAGATCTACAATTCACCATGAAATGGGGGTTCCATCTATCGCAACGGCTCTGACTTTGCTTCCAAAGCATTGGACAGTCTGAACACTTTTTTTCAACGGTAGCAGAACCAAGTTTTAGAAAAGTACACCATTTGTTTGGTTGCCATAGAGACAGGCTGATGCTTAATGGCCCAGCCCCCTCAAAGGACTTACCCTAAGGTCAGTCTCCCACCTGAGAAGCTCGGTTGGGGGTGAGGGGGGTGGAATTCTGTGTGACTGTGAAGGCAGCCTGGGCCTCTCTTTCTAGAATTAAAACCTGCTCCTCTGAGAAGTGATTTCATGCAGCCTGGGTGAGCTGAACTGGTGCATTCTCTGTGTGGACAAATTGGGTGCTCAGAGGCTAAGTTTTCAATCAGGAGTTGTTTTTACATCAGTGATCCTTAAACAGAGGCACAAGGAGACTTTTTTTAGGGGCTAGTCAAGCATCAACAGCTAATTCATTTTCAGATTCTCAACTTCAGCCTGTTTTCTTTCTGCCCAAGATTTAATTTGCTTTAGGTGCTTCATGTTTTCAACTCTCAATTCATTTTTCCCAGCCACTTTCCACTTAATTATAAAACTGCACTTCTCTCTCTCTCCACTTAGCAGGAACGAAAATGCTCTGGCCGTCAATTTATAGTGCACTCTTCTCAACAAGCATCTCCTGACACAGGGAACATCTGTGGGGGAAAATGGAAAGCAGAGGGGCCTGGCAACATTCAGATGACAAGGTCAGAAGAAAGTTATTTGTGCCCCTGAAGAAATTAGGGTTCACAGGGAACTGGCTGTTGCAGGAATATAGGAACTTACCCTCAAAAATCAAGTCAGACCTCTGCTGACAGCAAAAGTAACAATGTGGTTAATTAGCTTGAGCGGGCCCAGGGACGATGTCACCAGAGCTGGGTGCTATGCTCAATGTACTTGTACATAAAGCCAAAGTTTTGGCAAATACTAGGCACCTTATTTAAAAAAAAATCTCCATTTTGTGGTTTGTTATGGGAGCCCAAAGATGCTTGAGAGCTACTCCCAGCTCTGTGCTCAGTCACTCTTAGAAGTCCTTAGGAGGAATGCAGTTCTGGGGGTCGAACCTGGGTCTCCCCTGCCTTAGGTCAGTCCACTGAGTAACTCTCCAGCCCTAGTGTCCATTTGAAAATTCTGTATTTGAGAAGGTGTGTTGAAATGAAGAGTAATTCCTCTTTCCCAACCCTTTCCAAGACACATCCATCCAGGTAAACTTTGAGAAGTGAAAGAAACCTGAGTAACTGTCATATTAATTTGCCTTGGTAACCTTTACCTTCCTGGCAGAGCTTCCCAGACAAGGAGACTTGGTGAATAGAAAACAAATCCTTTGGCAGAGTCAGTTGACTTCCAACATGGTGATGCTTTCATCAAAATATCAGCGAGACCTTTGACTAGAGATCACTGTTCTTTTGCCAAACAGCTCAGATGGTGTTCAAAGAGTTGAGAAATACTGATGTCCAAAACTCTTTCCATCCACCTCTATTTTTTCATCTGAACCAACTTTCTCAAAACTAACATATGAGAAATGTAAGCTTACAGAATCGATGCCAAGCTCTGTCTCATTCTATGAAGATCAGTATAGTTTAAGTATCTTTTAAAATCAGGAACATCTATCATGTGAAACGATCATAAACACTTTACTTAAACATATAATCTATTAACTTGAACTATAATATCACTACTGTGTGGCAGAATGAGAGACAGCTTTTTTTTTCTCTTTTTAATTTTAAAGTTTAGAGTGGAGGCGGCGTCAGGAGACTAAAGCACATGTTCAAACAACCCCATCAAAAAATGGGGAGAAGAAATGAACAGACACTTTAGCAAGGGAAGAAAATCGAATGCCCAAAAAACATATGAAAAAATGCTCATCATCACTAATCATCAGAGAGATGCAAATCAAAACAACAATGAGATACCACTTTACACCACAGAGACTGGCACATATTCAAAAGAGCAAGAACAACAAGTGCTGGCGTGGATGTGGGGAAAAGGGGACACTCATCCATTGTTGGTGGGAATGCCGGCTGGTACAGCCTTTCTGGAAAACAATATGGACATTCCTCCAAAGACTAGAAATTGAACTCCCATTTGACCCAGCCATACCACTCCTGGGAATCTACTCTTGGAAGCCAAAAATATGCAGTGGAAACACCATCCCTACTTTTATGTTCATAGCAGCATTATTCACAATAACCAGAATCTGGAAACAACCAGAGTGCCCGAGAATCGATGACTGAATAAAGAAGCTTTGCTACATCTACAAAATGGAATACTATGCAGCTCTAAGGAAAAATGAATTTATGAAATTTGCCTGTAAGTGGATGGACATGGAGAAGATCATGTTGAGTGAAATTAACCAGGAGAGAAACAGATATAGAATGACTGCATTTATTTGCATGACATAAAATATTTATGTACATATCATGATACCAATATCCAAGGTCAAGTAAAACATGTATCAGGAGGTCTTGTCAAAGGGGGAAATTATCACAAACGTATGGGAGTCAGAGGCTATGTAAGACAGAAAATGGAACAGTGTGCTAACAATTGTTCGAAAGTACTAACACCAACCTAGAACAGAGCATTAAATACAGGCAAAAAGATACACATGACAACCCTTTAATGTATGTTCTGTAACCCGCAATCTGGAAGTGAAGGAAAAGAGAAAGAGATAGAGAGAAAGGTAAAGAAATAAAGAACCTGCCATGGAGGTGGGCTGGGGGAGGGGGAGGGAATCGGGGACACTGGTGGTGGGAAGTGGGCACTGGTGGCGGGATGGGTGCTGGAACACTGTATGACCGAAACCAAAAATGAACATCTTTGTAATTGTATATCTCACGGTGGTATAATAAAATACTTTTTAAAAAATAAAGTACATGTTTAGCAGGAGTTAGGCCTTGAGCTTGGTCATAGGCTTCCTGGAGCCCTTCCCCCTTCTCCCTCCCCCACTGCTGGCTGTGGCTCTGGTGGCCCTGCGCCTGAGCAGAATCCCATTGTTGGGGCAAGCATCTAGCCATCCAGTCCTGCTGGTACAGTGTTGCTGAATGTGGCCCCTAAGGATTTAATGTGATGCTGTGTGTGTTGGGGAGCTGAGTTATCCAGAGAACAACCCAGAGTGTTGTAAAAAAGTCCTCAACATTCAAGAAGAGTTTTCAGGTGGGCACACAGTGAAAGGTGCAGAGGGACCCAGCCTCAGACAGGCCCAGGAGCCATTGCAGCTTTGCAGTAGAGAAAGAAACGTAACTACAGCTCCCAGGACTGCTAGCTGAGAGAAAATAAATGGGACACTTTGAATTTTCACCCCAGGATACCTCCCGCTCAGGTACCCTCCCCTGGGGCAGGGCTGGCTGGGCAGGCATGGCCACATATTAATATACAAAGCAGGAAATTCAATACCAAGGGAAGGTAACATCCTCAAGAGGGAAGAGAACACCATCTGCTGAGCATCTCCAGAGTCCTACCTGGCAGTGAGGAAGAAACAGTGCCCCAGAAGAATCCACCCCCACCCCTGATTACCACAGCACTATGGGGAAACAATGCAGATCCCCAGCTGGAAGAGCGCATGAAGAAAACAACCCTGAAGGCTCAACAAAATAATACAGATGTACATAACTCTCTGACAAAGAATTCAGAGAAGAAATGGTGAGAATGTTTAATGAACTCAATGACAAAATGGAACGGATGTCCAATAAAATACAGGAGAACATAAATGAAGCAGTGGAAACAGCAGTCAATAAATTATGGGAGGAAATGACAGCAGAAATGAGAACAATGCAAACAGAAATATCATCACTAAAATCTCAGTACATGAAATAAAAATGCAATAGGGGCTCTCAACAGCAGGATGACAGCCGTGGAAGACAGAGTCAGTGAGACTGAGGATGAGCTGCAGAAAGTAGTCAGGCAAGTACACAAGATGAAAAAAAGACAAAAAACGGATCTAGCAGCATTACAGAGAACACTTGAGTGAATCCAAGAGAAACAATATGACAATCATCGGAGTCCCAGAGGGGCAGGAAGGCAACCCCAAGGAAATTGGAACAGTTAAAGACATCTGTGCTGAAAGTTCCCAGAGTTAAAGGACACAGGCATCCAGATTCAAGAAGCCCTAAGGGTACCAGCAAGAAGAGACCCCAGAAAAAAAAACTCCAAGACATATCCTAGTCAAAATAATGGATACCATAGAGACACAATTCTTTAAGCGGCAAGATCAAAGAAGGAAATTGTATATAAAGTAGTATCCATTCGAATTTCAGCAGACCTATCAGAAGAAACCCTCCAAACCCGAAGACAGTGGTGGGATATAGTGAAAAAACACAATGAAACGAATGTTTCACCAAGAATTCTTTACCCAGCTAAACTCTCACTCAGATTTGAAGGACATATGCATAGCTTCTTGGATAAACAACAGCTCAGGAACTTCATAAACTCAAAATCAACCTTAAAAAGAAGGGTTGAAAGAGCTACTCTAAGATAAGACAAAACCCAAAATAACAACACACTTACACAGAAGATGGCACAAAATCCCATGACAATAATCTCTCTCAATGTCAATGGTCTATATGCACCAGTTAAGAGACACAGAGTGGCAAAATGGATCAAAAAATAGAATCCAACATCTGCTGCCTTAAAGAAACGCATCTGAATAATCAGAGCAAAGACTGGCTCAAAGTTTACTTTGAGCTGGAAAACAATCCTTCACTCAAACAATCCCTCCAAAAAGGCAGGGTGGCCATACTGGTATCCGACAACATAGACTTCAGACTGAAGAAGGTCAGAAGTGACAGTGAAGGTCACCTTTTTAATATTCAAAGGATATGTATATCAGGAAGAAATTACACTCCTAAACATATATGCACCCAACCAATTGGCCAGAAAAAATACCTAAAACAACTACTAATAGACTTTGACAACAAAGATATTGATAGCAACACAATTGTAGTTGGAGACTTCAACACTGATTTATCAACTCTTGATAGATCAACTAGACTGAAACTCACCAAGAAAATACTAGCCCTAAAGGAAGAGATGGAAGAAAGAGGGCTAGGTATATATATATATATATATATATATATATATGACATTTCATCCCCCAAAAGCCAAATACACATTTTTGTCCAGTGCACATGTGATCTCCAAGATAGATCACATGCTGAGCCCCAAAACATACCTCCATAAAAATCAAGAAGATAGAAATTGTGTCAACTATTTTTTCAGACCATGATACACTGAAAGCAGAAGTTAATTGCACTTTGGAGGAATAATACCAAGCACCTGGAAGCTAAACAGTTCATGCTGAACAACCAACACATCATGAAAGAAATCAAAGTGGAAATCCAAAAATTCTGGGGAAAAAATGAGACCGAAGACACGAATTACTAGAACTTGTGGGATATAATGAAAGTAGTGTTTTTAAGAGGCAAGTTCATAGCTCTTCAAGCATTCATTAGGAAAGAAGAAAAGACCATCATAAACAGTATGACTTCACAGCTTAAGATCTTAGACAGTGATCAGCAAAAGGAGCCCAACCCAGGCAGAAAGAAAGAAATAATAAAACTTAGAGAGGAAATCAATAAGACAGAAGGTCAAAAAACAATCCAGAATATCAATGAAACTAAAAGCTGGTTCTTTGAAAAATAAACAAGATTGACAAACCACTGGCAAGACTCGCAAAGGGAAAGAGAGAACCCAAATAAATAGAATCAGAAATGAAAAAGGGGACATCACAACAGAAACAACAGAAATTCAAAAGATCATCAGAGATTACTATGAGAGTCTGTATTGCAAAAAACAAGAGAACCTAGAAGAAATGGAAAAATTCCTGAATTCCTATAGCCTCCCAAGGCTGCAACAAGAAGATTTGGAATGCCTCAACAAACCTATCACCATTGAGGCGATGGAATCAGTAATCAAAAGTCTGCCCAAACACAAAAGCCCAGGTCCAGACAGATTCACTTGTGAATTCTACCAAACCTTTAAAGAGGACCTACTCCCAGTTCTTTTCAAGCTCTTCCGGGAAATTGAAGAAACAGAAACACTCCCAAATAGCTTCTATGAGGCAAATATCACCCTGATACCCAAAGCAGACAGAGATGTCACAAAAAGGAAAACTACAGACCATTCTCCCTGATGAACACAGATGCTAAGGTCTTCAAAAAAATACTAGCAAACAGAATCCAAAGAGTCATCAAAAAGATTATACACCATGACCAAGAAGGATTCATCCCAGGAATGCAAAGATGATTCAACAGCTGCAAGTCAATCAACATAATATATCATATCAATAAGAAGAAAAATAAAAACCATATGATCATATTAATAGATGTAGAGAAAAGCATTTGACAAGATCCAACACCCTTTCATGATAAAAACTCTCCATAAAATGAGAATTGAAGGAACCTTCCTCAATATAATTAAAGACATCTACTACAAGTTCACAGCAAGCATCATTCTCAATTGGGAAAAACTGAAAGCCTTCTCCCCAAGATCAGGTACAAGACAAGGCTGCCCACTCTCACCACTTCTATTCAATATAGTACTGGAAGTACTTACCATAGCAATCAGGGAAGAAAAAGCCATTAAGGGCATCCAGATAGGAAAGGAAGAAGCCAAGCTGTCACTATTTGCAGAAGACATGATATTATATCTAGAAAACCCTAACGCTCTACCAAGAATCTCCCTAGAAATAATAGATTCCTATAGTAGAGTGGCAGGGTAGAAAATCAATACCCAAAAGTCAATGGCCTTCCTATATGCAAATAACAAAGAGAAGA
>JAJIBD010031824.1:0-21070 GCA_021461705.1 Cryptotis parvus
AAGAAATGCAGAATTCCATAAAGCTCAGTGAGTGGAAGTCACTAATGCAGATGAGCCAAGCAATGATGATGAGATATATAACCGTTCCTATAAGGAATTTCAGAAGGAACTGTTAAGAATGCATAAAAAAACTCAAAGACACAATGGAATACGGAGTCAATAAAATAAAAGAGGACATGAGAGCAGAAATGAGTAAACTGCAGACCAAAACACAAACAGAAATGACAGATATTAAAAATGTGGTAAGTGAAATGAAAAACACACTGGAAGGCCTCCAAATCAGAGTAACAACTGCTGAAGATAGAATTAGTGATCTCAAAGACGAAGTCCAAAGATTCTCTAGACAACAGCAGAAGATGGCAAAAAGACTCACCATAAATGAACAGACTGCCAGAGAAAATCAGGATGAAGCCAAAAGGAACAACATATGCGTCATTGGGGTCCCAAAAGGGCAAGAAGACAACCCTTTTGACAACTGTCAAAGCCATCATTGCTGAGAAGTTCCTGAAATGAGGAACTCATGCTCCTAGATTCAGGAGGCCCATAGGATACCAGATAAAGAAACCCCAATAAGAATACTCCAAGACATATCCTTATTAAAATGAAAAAAACGATAGACAGAGATATAATACTGAAAGCAGGAAGATCAAAGAAGGAAATCACATACAAAGGAGCATCCCTAAGATTTACAGCAGAATTCTCAAATGAAACACACTAAGTCTGAAAACAATGGTGGGATATTGTAAAAAGGTTCAATGAACTGCAGGCCTCACCAAGAATTCTTTACCCGGCTAGACTTACATTCAGATGTGAAGGAAAGATACACAACTTCATGGATAAGCAACAACTCAGGAACTTCACAGACTCAAAACTAACTTTAAAAGAAGGATTAAGGGGCCAGAGTGATAGTCCAGCATTTACCTTGCATGTAGCCAGCCTCTGTTTGATCCCCCAGCATCCCACATGGTCCCCTGAGCACCGCCAGGAGTGATTCCTGAGTGCAGACCCAGGAGTACCCCTAAGCATTGCCAGGTGTGACCCAAAAGCAAAAAAAAAAAAAGAAAAGAAAAGAAAAAGAAAGAAGGATTGAATGGTCTACCATAAAATAAGACAGAACCCCAAAAACACAAGTTTAAACAGAAAGATGGCACAAAATCTGATAACAATAATCTCTCTCAATGTCAAAGGTCTAAATGCACTGATTAAGAGACACAGAGTGTCAAAATGGATTAAAAAATGAATCCAACATTCTGCTGCCTAGAAGAAACACATCTGAATAATGAAAGCAAACACAGACGCAAAGTCAAAGGCTGGAGACCAATCTCCAAGCAAACAACTCCTCCAAAAAGGCCCAAGTAGCCATAGTAGTATCTAACAATATAGGCTTCAGGCTGAAAAAGGTTAGAAGGGACAATGAAGGCCATTTCCTAATAATTAAGGGGTATGTAATATCAGGAAGAAATCACACGAAGGGCCAGCAAAATACTGAAAACATCTATTAATAGACCTCAAAGAAGACATTAACAGTAGCACAGTAATAGTTGGACACTTCAACACTGGTTTATCAACTATGGATAGATCAAAGAGACTGAAACTCATCAGAGAAATACTGGATCTGAAGGGAAGAAATGGAAGAAAGAGAGCTGGTTGATATGGGGCTTTTATCCCAAAAAAAACTGAATAAACATGTTTGTCCAGTGCACATGGAACATTGTCCAAGTTAGACCAATGCTGAGCCACACAGCATACCTCAATAAAATAAAAAGGATAGAAATTGTGTCAACTATTTTTTCTGAACACGATACACTGAAAATAGAAGTTAACCATACACAGAAGCAGGGAGTCAAACCAAACACCTGGAAACTGAAAAGCTCACTGCTGAACAACAAATGGGCCCTAGAAGAAATCAAACAGGAAATCCAAAAGATTCTTGGAAAAAAAATAAAATGAAGACCAATGAAGAAAGGGGCCACATAAATAACCTGACTTCACAGCTCAAAAATATTAAAAAAAGACCAACAAAAGGTGCCCAACCCAGGAAGAAAGAAGGAAATGATAAGAATTAGAGAGGAAATCACGAGCTGGAAACCCAAAAAACAATTCCAAAAGATTAATGAAACTAAGAGCTGGTTCGTGGAAAAACTAAACAAGATCAACAAGCCACTGGCAAAGCTTGGAAGGACAAGGAAAGAGAACCCAAATAAACAGAATCAGAAATGAAAATGGTGACATCACAACAGAAACCACAGAAATCCAAAAGATCATCAAAGATTACTTTGAGAACCTGTATGCCATGAAACATGAGAACATAGAATAATGGATAAATTCCTGAAGTCCGATAACATCTCCACGACTTAAACAAGAAGATCTCCAATAACTGAATAAGCCTATCACCATTGAGGAAATTGAAACAATAGTTAAAAAGTCTGCCCAAACACAAAAGCCCAGGTCCAGATGCATTCACTAGTGAATTCTACCAAATTTTTAAGGAAGTCCTACTTCCTGTCCTTTTCAAGCTCTTCAAGAAAATAGAAGAAACAGAAACACTCCCAAACAGCTTAAATGAGGTGCGGATCAACCTGTTAACCAAAGCAGAGAAAGACAACACAAAGAAAGAAATTACAGACCAGTCTCCTGATTAACATAGATGCTAAGATCTTCATCAAAATACTAGCAAAACAGAATTCAAAGAGTCATCAAAAAGATTATACATCATGACCAAGTAGGATTAATCCTGGGAATGCAAGGATGGTTCAACATTCAAAAGTCAATCAGCATAGTATATCATATCAATAAGAGAAAAAGTAAAACCATATGATCATATCAGTAAATGCAGAGATAACAGTTGACAAGATCCAGCACCCATTCATGATTAAAGCCCTCCAAAAAATGGGAATTGAAGGAATCTTCCTCAAGATGGTTACAGCCATTTACCAAAAGCCCACAGCGAGTATCATTCTCAATGGGGGAAAAACTGAAAGGCTTACCCCTAAGATCAGGGACAAGACAAGGTCGCCCCCTTTCATCTCTTTTATTCAATATAGTACTGGAAGTACCTGCATAGCAATCAGAGAAGAAATGGACATTAAGGCCATCCAGATAGGCAAGGAAGAAGTCAAGTTATCACTATTGCAGATGATATGATATTATAACTAGAGAACCCTACACTCTCTACCCAAAACTCCCAGAAACAATAGATGCTTTAATACAGTGGCAGGGTACAAAATCAATACTCAAAAGTTGGTGACTTTCCTAATACAAATAACGAAAAGAGAGGAAAGGGATATTAAGAAAACGATTCTATTCAGAATTGTGCCACAGAAAATTAAATACCTAGGAATCAGTTTGACGAAGAATGTAAAGGATCTCTTCAAATAGAACTACAAAACATTATTTCAAGAATTAAAAGTGGACACAAGGAAGTGGAAACACATTCCTACTCATGGATCAGTAGAATCAACATTGTCAAAATGGTAATACTCCCTGAGCTTTATACAGATTCAATGCCGCCCCTCTAAGGATACCCATGACATCTTCAAAGAAATTGGTCAAACACTTCTGCAATTTGTATGGAATAATATACCCCCATGGATAGCTAAAGCAATCCTTGGGAAAAAGAAGATGGGAGGCATCACCTTTCCCAACTTCAAACTCTACTACAAAGCAGTGGTTATTAAAATAGCATGGTATGGGAATAAAAACAGACCTGTGGACCTATGGAATTGACTTGAGTATCCTGACAATCAGCCTCAAATACATGTATAATTAATCTTTGATAAAGGAGCAAAAAGCACGAAATGGAACAAGGGAAGCCTCTTCAGAAGTGGTACTGGGAAAATTGGGCAGTTACATGTAAAAAAGTCAATTTGAACCTCTGTCTAACAATATGCACTAAAATCAGATCAAAATGGATTAAAGATCTAAATATCAGACCTGAATCCATAAAGTACATTGAAGAAAATATAGGAAAAACCCTCCACAACATTGAAGTTAAAGACATCTTCAAGGGTGAAACACCCCTAACAAAGCATCTAGAAGAAAAGATAAACATATGGAACTACATGAAACTAGAAAGCTTCTGCACCTCGAAAGAAACAGTGACCAAGGTATAAAGGCAATCCACAGAATGGGAAAGAATATTCACCCAATACCTATCTGGTAGGGTTAATAGAGCCCCACAAAGTAATGAGAATATAGCGCCCGCATGGCAGGGCCTGGCAAGCTGTCCAATGCGTGTTCGATATGCCAAATCCAGTAACAGAAATGTTTATTTTCCTGACCCCGAAAGAGCCCTTAATACGGCAGCAATAAGAAAGGCAAACAAGCAGTGCCTGATAAAATTTCATGGCCATCCTAGGCTGCCAAAACGAAGAAGGACTAAAATGACTGTCTGTACTTTCAATGCACGTACACTGGCATCGGAAGCATATATTGAGGATCTGATGGTGCAAGCAAGAAAAGATCAAGTACGACATAATTGGTCTGACTGAGAGGCGAGGAGGCGCCAGTTGCATCATGCTGTATTTGACACACGGAGAAGAATTGTTCCTTGGAACATGCGACAAAAAAAGAGGCATCGGTGGCGTTGGTGTCCTTATCAATAAGAACATGGCCAAAAACATTGATTCATTTGAATGCCTAACAAACCGAATAGGACGATTACACTTGAAGAGATGTGGCCCACTGCCAGTAATTTCTATCTTCATTGTCTACGCACCAACATCCACATACAAAAAAAGATGAAATTGAGAAATTCTACATGGAACTGGAATAGTTCTATAAAAAAGATCGCACCTTCTACAAGATCATAGTCGGTGATTTTAATGCCAAGATAGGACCAGAAGATCGGCTGAAGAACTCCATATCAGGACCCATGGCCTAGAATGGAACAAATAGGGTGAGAGACTATCTGAGTTCATCATGTCCACCAAGACCATTCATGGGAACTCACAGTTCCAGAAACCTGAAGCGAAACGTTGGACATGGGAATCTCCTGGCGGAGCAGTTCCACAATGAAATTGACCACATCATCTTCAATCGACGTCTTTGTCTGACCGATGTAGCTGTCGTCCCCAAATTCCAAACAGGATCGGACCACCGTCTCCTTCGTGCAAAATTCTACTTCCCACAAGGGGAGAAAAGGCTGCAAAAGTTTAAGAAGAGAACTCCCAGAATGACCACCAACTGGGAACTCTTTGGCACCATTGCAGCAACATGGGAAGATACCATCATTGACGACATTGATGAAGAATACAACTGACTGGTTCAGCACCTCCATGATTGTGCGAAGAATGCCGAGAGAGAGAAACACAAAAAGGACGCCTGTCTTCAGAAACTCTGGAGCTCATTCGCCAATGTGGCAAGGCACGAGCCTCAGGAGACCAAATGCTAATGATCAAGGGGTTAATATCCAGGATATATCAGGCAATGGTACAACTATACAAGAAGAAAACAGCCAACCCTATCAAAAAATGGGGGAGAAGAATGAACAGAAACTTCGACAAGGAAGAAGTTCAAATGGCCAAAAGACATATGAAAAATTGCTCATCATCATTAGTCATCAGAGAGATGCAAATCAGAGCAACAATGAGTTATCATTTCACACCACAGGGACTAGCGCATATCCAAAATAGCAAGAACAACAAATACTTGCTTGGATGAGGAAGGGAGGGGTCCAGGGGAGAAGGGGGACTCTCATCCTTTGTTGGTGGGAATATCGACTGGTACAGCCTTTGTGGAAAACTATTTGGACATTCCTCCAAAGACAAGAAATTGAACTCCCATTTGACCCCACCATACCACTCCTGGGATTATAACCTAGGATGCCAAAACATGCAGCGGAAATACCATCCCTACTTTTATGTTCATAGTAACTTTATTCACAATAGCTAGAATCTGGAAACAACCAGAGTGCCCGAAAATTGGTGACTGGATAAAGAAACTTTGGCACATCTACACAATGGAATACTATACAACTGTTAGGAAAAATGAAGTTAAGAAATTTGCCTACAAATGGATGGACATGGAGAAGATCATGTTGAGTGAAATTAGCCAGAAGGAGAGAGACAGATATAGAATGGCTGCATTTATTTTAATGACAGAATATATTTATACATAAATATTTATATGCATATATATACATATTATGATACCAATATTCAGGGTCAGGCACAACATAGATCAGGAGGTTTGTCAAAGTTTGAAATTCCCACAAACGTGTGGGAGGAGATGTTAGGTGAGACAGATGAGGAAACAGTGTGCCAATAATTGTCGAAAGTGCTATTACCACATAGAACTTAGCATTAAATACAGACAAAAAGATACATCTGATAAGCTCTAAGTATATGTATTACAATCCACAATATATAAGAGAAGGAAGAGAGAAATAGCGAGAGAGAAAGAAAAAGAGAGAGAAAAGAGATAAAGAACCTGCCATAGAAGCAGGTTAGGGGAGGGAGGTAATTGGGGACATTGGTGGTGGAAAATGGGAACTTGTGGAGGTTTGGGTGCTGTAACAGTGTATGGCCGAAACCCAAACATGAACATTTTTGTAATTGTTTGTCTCATGGTTGTATAATAAAATATATTTTAAAAAAAGGCTTTGGAGATGGCAGTGAAAAACTAAGTTGGGCTGGAGCAATAGCACAGTGGTTACGGTATTTGCCTTGCATCCATCCCCAACATCTTATAGTCCCCTGAACACCACCAGGAATAATTCCTGAGTGACTAACCCCTGAGCATTACCAGTAGTGTGCCAAAAAAAATCAGAAACATACAGAATAAATTAATAAATAAATAGATAAATAAAAGAACTGCTAGCCAAGGGTTCTGAGCAGGTCTCGAGAGCTGAAAAAAAGCAAATATTTTACCCCAGAACCTCCACAAGGAACACAAATTTTCACAATCTGATTTTATTCTGTAAGAGTAAGTTCATACTTCTTGCACTCAGAACTTTAATATATTGTTTTGTATTTTTCAGTCTCAAAGTTTCTAGTGATTTGTTATAACAGAAATGTGAAATTAATATATAGTACCAGAGCACAAGCTTTGACAAAAAATCATTCTTTTCTACCATAATTCTTTTCCTGCTCTTCTACCTCTATATTCCTTAAAATATTTATAATATTTGGGGGCCAGAGAAATAATATAGTGGGTAAGGTACTTGCCTCTCGGGTGCCAATCTTGGTTTGATCCCTGTCATCCCATATTGTCTTCATGCACCATTAGGAGTCATCTCTGAGTGTAGAACTAGAAGTAAGACGTCAATATCACTACCTATGGCCCCAAACCGTGTAAACCATACATATGTGTGTATAAAATATATGTTATGTTCATACTGTATCTACAATATATACTACCTATATATTATATATGTATATGTATATATAATGCTTCCATATAAATGTGGTATATTTATATAATTTGAGTAACACATATCCAACCAGTCTCATGGAGGGATATTAAAAAAGCCAACCACTGCTCATTCTAAATCTTCACCTTTGACACACAATTATTAGTTGTTTTAAGGCAATGAATACATAGTTCTAGAAAAATAAATAAAAGAACTGCTTTTTTTTTATTCTGGTCAGAAAGAATCTGATCAGAGTCTTTCAGAACAAAACAGGAATGAGTATTGTTATTTGATTGAATTGGCACTGGAGTGATAGTACAGTGGGTTGGGCACTTGCCTTGCACAAGGCCACCTTCTATCCCTTGTCATCCCAGATGGCCTCCCAAGCACCACCTGGAGTAACCCCTGAGAATTGTCGGTGTGACTCAAAGAGCTAAATAAATCAATCAATAAATAAATAAATACATAAATAAGTAAATAAATAAATAAATAAATAGAAATACTTTGAATAAACTTAGAAAATAATCTAAGGCTCTACTGAAAATAAGCAAGTAAATTTCGTGGACTTGGATTATGTTTAATAAGCTCTAATTCAATATTGTCTTAGAGATCTGCTCATTCTAGAACAAATAACCTAAGAAAAGTACTTGATAGAATTTTTTGTAATGTTCCAGTTTATTTACAATAATGCCCCAGATTAACTATAAAAGATCAAAGTTCTGCCTTTTCTTGGAATTCTTAGTAAGTAAAAGCATTTGTTATATATTCTCAATATATATTTACCAAGATATTGGTTAAAATTGAAAATTCCATAATTACAGAAATTAGGATGATTTAAAATACGTTTAAACTAAGTGACAAATATTACATTGTCAAGTTTTCAGTTTTATTTATATAAAACATATTTCATTGAATTATTCTTATTTATTGCTTTTATTTACTGAGATTGAAAAAATTAACTGAGTACAGGGAGAAAAAAATATTTTCAATTGATATGTTCATCATTTTAATTAAGCATAACTATGGCTATAATTATGCACTCTTGAAAAAGAACATGTTCACAATTAAGGCTTCTTTACATTAGTTATGACATTAACTTACTATGGACAACTCAACATTAACGTCACATTAAATTAATGCTAGATATATGCTAGAGTTAAAAATCTCATAGTACCAACACATTAGTAGAGATAAAAACCTACTTTATGCAATTTAAAACTACTAATTAGCAATACGTTCATGTTGGATTTATGTTACACAAATATGCTGTGTGTTTAAAAAAAACTATTTTCTGAGTGTTAAAAATAGGGACTTCTAATATGTTGTAATTTAAGACTCAATCTACTTGTCTGTGGGTAAGTATAAATGCATAAATAGGACATAACACGTAGGGAAGTGGAAAGAGAGAAATGTTTTAGGATTGATATATAGAGCTTTGCATGAAAAATTAAGATTCTTCTGAACCTACCTTAAATAAAGTATCCGGCATATGATAGAGATGGATCACTTGCTCTCATAAATCTGGCATTTAAACTCAACTAGTTATGAATATTCCTGACAGAAAGATTTAGCTGTATGCCTCATCCCCCCACCAGTGACTAAATAATTAGTCTTTCAGTTAATCTTCATTACCATTGTCATATTCCACCTTGTCCTTTGAAAACAAGATTGAAATAGAAGGATATCTAGGAATTCATATTGAGAAATATGAAGGCTATAAGCCATTCGTATGACAAAGGTGCATGGAGAGACAGCAAAAGTTATTTCATCTGATCTATAGATACACCAATGTTAAACTGATTAAAATTTCAAAGGAGAATTTGGTGTATCTTAATGCTGACGAATAGTCTGTAGACAGCAAAGGGTAAGATGAAATGCAGGTAAGGAGGAGGCACTAAATTGTCTTTTCACATTCCTTGTGCCTCTCTATTGTTCCTGTCCCCCAGCCTTAAAATACATGTGGCTACTACTTTAATCTTATAGCTGGATTCACTGTTGGAAAGGAGTGCATATGATAACAACATAAGATGTATAGTCAGGGATATAGATTTAAATTCTTTCATGAATTTGATGAGAAAAACAACAACAAAATGAACGGAAAACAATATTTAACTGTAAGTTTTCCTTCACCAGGAAAGAACTTTCATTAGGCACTGTTGACTGATAAATTACCAGAGGTATAATTCCTCCTCTACATAGATAAAGTCATAAATATCATACTACTTATTTCGCATACACTAGGAACTAGGCAATTAGGTAAGTATATGTTACCTGCTTTTTCCTGCAATATGGATCCTACCTGGTATGTGTAGCCTTCTTTTTCAGATAAGGAAATTGAGGCCCTAGAGGCAAAATTGTTTGTCAGTTTGTGGCAGGACAGAAATTTATAATTGTATTTTGAATTTTTTCATTCTAAAATTATTGGTTAACTATGTATCTGCAATATTTCCCTACTGCTCCCTGTTTCTCAGTGACTCAAGGAAAGAGAAACAGCAAAGTTAAGTTGTGAAGTGTGAGGCAAAAATAAGTGAGCAAAAAAAAAAGATTTTTCTAGGAGAGATACTGTGTTTTCTTTAAGTTAGCTTATTTTTTTTTTTTATTTTTTGGCTTGGGGTCACATTCAGCAAAGCTCAGGGCTTACTCCTGGCTCTCAGCTCGGGAATCACTCCTGACAGGTTCAGGGACCATATGAGATTCTGGGGATCCAACCCACATCAGCCGTGTACAAAAGAAGTGCTATACTCACTGTAATATCTCTCTGATCCCTTATGGCTAGAAATTTTTTATTTGAATTTGTGCATAAAATAGTTATTTTATTCATTAAAAATATCTTTGGATGTTCACCAAGTAGGAATCACAAATTACTGTATGAATAAACTTATTGGCTTTAGCTCTTACTAATGAAATTTACTAATAAAATACTATATTTTAATTCACCTTTTATATTCATAAGCAACTATTTTTTTCAGTTTGTCTGAATCCCTTACATGACTTAGATGTAGAAAATATCATTTTGTTTTTGGTATTTGTTTGCAGAAACACATCCTTTGACATTCAAGATGTTATCTTCTCAATGAAATTCAGAGAATCAACTTCTTATAAAAAACTAATCTAAAGTTTCATTTTAAATATTTCTCTATAAGATGAATCCTTTATTACTCAATACTTTCTTTCAAAACCTGGTCTCTAAATCAAACAGGAACATCTTGTATTGTCAGCAAATGATTCATTTATTTAAGAAAGAGTTGCCCTTTTTATTTTTATTTAGCCTCAAATAAATGCAGATTTCTTCTCAGGCATCAATTCATTAGTGTTGTATGTCCCACACATTTACCATTGAAAGGAATAATAATTTCAGTACTATCATTAAAATTAGCAATGAAAACAGAAGAGTTAAAAAGAAAAAGTAGTTCATTGATAAATGTCTTAGTTTTAAAGTCCATAAGAACCTAATGAAAGAAAGAAAGAAAGAAAGAAAGAAAAGAAAGAAAAGAAAGAAAGAAAGAAAGAAAAGAGAAAAAGAAAGAAAGAAAGAAAGAAAGAAAAGAAAGAAAGAAAGAAAAGAAAGAAAGAAAAGAAAGAAAGAAAGAAAGAAAGAAAAAGAAAGAAAGAAAGAAAGATAGAAAGGATCACATCGATGAAGCTGGGAGTTCTGGATAGCACTACTCACTTTACTGAATACAGTTTAAGCCTTTAATACAATATTTGGTTAGAAGTGGTACAAACACACATCACAGGGCATGTGCAAGCTCCTGGGCCATTGTAACAGAAAAATGGTCACAGATTTAGCATTTGCAAGGTAACATTTGCAAGATAATTATCATTTATTTATATATTCCTGTGATCATTGATTTACATAACACTATATTCATATTCCATATTCCAACTGGGAACTCTTTGGCACCACTGTGGCAACATGGGAAGATACCATCATTGATGACATCGATGAAGAATACAACTGACTGGTTCAGCACCTCCATGATTGTGTGAAGAATGCCTAGAGAGAAAAAGCCACAAAAGGACACTTGTCTTGAAAAACTCTCAGGCTCATTCAGCCAACATGGCAAGGCACAAGACCTCAGGAGTCCAAATGCTAACATCCAAGCTTGCAAAGCAGTGCAGAGAAGCAATAAAGGAAGACCTCAAAGAGAGAAGAGCAGAAATAAGGGAAGATGCAGCAGAAGCCGGGAAAAGCATTCACACACCATCCTGTCCTTCGCCAACTATAAAGACCAAGATGACTGCCCTCCGACGCCCTGATGGATCTATCACATCTTCCAGAAAGGCAATGGATAAGATTATCCAGGACTTCTACTCAGATCTCTTTGATAGTCACGTCCACCTGCCCATATACCAAATTCCGCCAGGATGGATATGTCATTCCCAACATTCTCCCTTCTGAAATCCAACATGCCATTTTGTCAGTAAAAGAAGGGAACAGCACTGAGGCCCAGAAAAACAGACCCAAACACCTGAAGAATCTGACTTCAGTACTCATCAATACACTGGCTGGGCTCTTCACACGCTACCTGTCTGAATGCAAGGTGCCCTCCCAATGGAAACCCAGCAGGACGGTTCTACTGTTCAAGAAGGGAGATATCCATGATATTTTTAAAATTTTTTGTGGTTTTCTTAAATTTTTTTTAGGGCTTCCCCCCTATAATTATTTCTCCAATTCTTTTGGGGGGGGGGGGGTGGTGGGGGGGTGGGGGGGGGGTGGGGTTTATTGGCAACTATCACCCCATCTGCTTGTTGTCTGTCATCTACAAGCTGTTCACTCGAAGTCGTCCTGAACAGGATTGGCAGAACATTAGATGAAGAGCAACCATGAGAGCAAGCTGGCTTCCAAAAAGGATTCAGCACTATTGACCATATCCACACGGTAACCAAGTTCATTCAAGTTTGTAGGGAGTTCAAGATGCCACTCTGTCTCATGGTTCATTGATTTAAAGAAAACCTTTGACTCTGTGGAGATTGAAGCTGTTATTGAATCCCTAGACAAACAGGACTTCAAACCGAATACATCAAGACCCTTCATGAGCTCTATTATGGATTCACCACCAGGATCTCACCATTCTACAAAGAAGTGATCATTGATGTCAAAAGAGGGGGTTTGGCAGGGTGAAATCATTTCCCCAAAACTCTTCAGCACCACCCACAAAAACATCATGCGACAATTAGAATGGGAAGGAATGGGAGTGAAGATAGAGGGCCGGCAACTACACCACCTCCGCTTCGCTGATAACATTGTTCTAATAACACCAAATATGAGCCAAGCAGCACAAATGCTGGCTGACTTCGACCGTGAATGTGGAAAGATAGGTCTACAGTTGAATCTCAGCAAAACTATGTTCATGAAAAATGAACTAGTTCCAGAGGCCCCATTCACTCAGTTGGAACAAACTCCTCTGAATGCAGCAGTTATGTGTACCTAGGTCGAGAAGTCAACATGATGAATGACCTAAAACCTGAGCTGCCCAGAAGGAAAAGAATGGCATGAACTGCCTTCAAAAACATTGAAGAAATAGCCAAAAAAAAAAAGAAAAAAAAAGAACCTCCAGCTCCAGGCACATCTCCTTGACTCCACCTTTCTCCCTGCATTAACATATGCCTCAGAGACCTGAACCCTATGAAAGCAAGATGGGAATGCTATTCGGGTCTCCCAAATGGAAATTGAAAGAGCTATGCTTGGAATGTAACCTCCTCACTCAAGTGAAAGACGGAATCCGGAGCTCAGACCTCCATCACTGTTCCAGAGTCAGGGACGCTGTCTCGTTTGCCAAGGCATCGAAAATCAGATGGGTTTGACATGCAATGTGATTTGGAGAAACACGCTGGACTAGAGCAGTTACTGACTGGATCCCACGGGATGTCAAAAGATCACGTGGCCGCCCACCTACAAGATGGCCAGACTTCTTCGTCAAGACTCTGAAAGAACGGTTTGAGGTTCTTCATATTCCTGAAGCAACCAGATGCCATTGGGCTATACTGGCACGTAATAAGGTCAAATGGAAATGTTATTGGCGTCTGCTTGAGCAAATCAATGAATAATGGGATGTCAAGTGATCAAGTGATTCCTGTGATGATAGGTTAAAGACCAGGCACATTCTGCCTCACCTTAGCTCAGATAAGCACATGGGTTTTGGGTATAACCACTTGACAGGGCCCATTTCTGGGTCCTGCCCTTAGGGCCTTGTGGCGGGAAATTGCTGGACCCTAAGGCTAGCAGCTCAGAACCCAACAGTTGTCCAATTTTACTAGATTATATTTCCTAGTATTCAATTTAAGAATACATTTTATTTGCCGTACAAAATTCCTGAGGATACCGTATCCTATATATTGTCTCATTAATAAAAATTTCTTTTACCTGACAACTTTAAATTATTTCTATTTAATAAAGGTACAATCTTCTTGTCTTTTTTGTTTACTCTACTAGAAATTTTAAATATCAAAAATATTTAATATGCATGCTATTATCATGAACATACCTTTGTAATCTTATTTTTTGGTTCTGTTTTTTAATTTCTAATTTAGTTTTGATTAAAAATCTTTCCCTAGAATGTTCTTTAAATGTTGCGTATGAAAAAGGTAGGATTATAAATAAATAAAATATAAAATATACTAAATATGATAGAATTACATATAATCACATCAACTTTCTCCCCTTTTTTTTTTTGCCTTTGGGTCACATCGGCAATGCTCAGGGGTTACTCCTGGCTCTGCACTCAGGAATTACTCTGGCAGTGCTCAGGGGACCATATGGAGATGCCGGGGGATCAAACCCGGGCTGGCCTGGGCTGGCCGTGTGCAAGGCAAACGCCCTACCGCTGGGCTATTGCTCCGACCCCTTCTCTATGTTTTTGATTAAAAATAAATGTTCCATAAATAAAGATTTTTGACATATTTTTTAAACAATAACATTAAAACTCACACAACAAATATTGATAACAATATAGTGATTAAAAGTTTTGATTTTTTTTACCACAATGTTAAATAATTCTGCGCTTTTAGATTTAGGTCATCACCAACTGTCCTGAAATTCCAAGTACTGCTGTTCTTGCTTCCAATTTTTCATATTTAAATTTCTTAAATTTTTCTCACAACTGTAGCCAAAAAGGCCAATTTTTTTTGTCATTTCTGCTCAAATCTGTAAATGACTTTTACTTAACAGCAGAACTTAGGTGGTGAAAGCTATTATATAAAAGCTTAAATGAGTTACTTTTCATTTTGGGAAAGTTAAATTTTGGGATAGTAGATCCTTGAGAATGATAAATTTTAAAAGTTGTGAGGATAGATTTAAGAAGCTTAAATATTGTTTTATAGACTGATTTACTAACTTGAAGAAAAATGCACAATGCTTTTTTGTTTCAGATATATGACAATAGAAAAACATTTATCCCTCCTCTTTTTTTCATATTTCCAAACTCTTACCTATAATATAAATCTGCTCAAAGAATTAAGTACCATTGATAGTGTCGTACTAATTAAAATTTTTGATTTCATACTAATGGTGTAATAGAGTTTATGCAATTTTCCCAAATTGTGAAAAACAGCTAATTATTCTATGCTTTGTAAAAGTTAATGGTATCCCAGTTCAGTGTTGCATGAATAAAGCAAGTTTTTTGTTTGTTTGTTTGTTTGCTAGAGTACTTTGCTTGCCTTTTTTAAATGACATAGTGTTGGTTTGCAGTAGTGTGTTGTTTTAGGAGAACAGCTTTGCATCATTTCAATGTTATTACACTTTACTAAAGAAGGTTTAAAAACACGAAATAAAAGAAACAAAAAACACTTCCCTGTAAGACTTCCAATATGCATTTTCAAGATCATAAAAAGAGATGACAGTAAAGGGGAATTATCTAGGAATGATTAAGTTTTGATGCAAAATTTATCGATTTACATATTGATTTATGTGAACTGGAGTTTGCTGTTGCTTTGAAAACACAAAAATAAATATGGGAGCTATTAAATCATACTTTTTAAAGTTACTATTTAACTTGATAATTTCAGGAGCTAAATTTTTACAAGTTGAACTTTGAAAGTTCTCTGAGGGTAAGTGTGTGTGTGTGTGTGTGTGTGTGTGTGTGTGTGTGTAGTTTGAATTTCCATAAAGAGTTTTAGTAGGAATAGGAGTTATTGGGAAAGTGTGAAGTTCCTACTTGCATGCTGGAGGCACTTTGTCCAATCCCTAGCACCTGGGCCTGTGAGCCCTGCAGGATTTCGGTTAAAAAATACATTAGTAAATAAACTCCTGGTGGATAAGAGGATCGTATAGCAGGTATGGCACTTTCTTTTGCATACAACCTTCCCAGATTGAATCTCTAGCATACCAGTGGTTTCCAAGACTGCCAGGAGTGAATCCTGAGCAAAAAGCCAGGAGTAATCTTAGGTCTTACTGGACATGTCACAAAACAAAACAAAACAAAACAAAACAAAACAAAACAAAACAAAACAAAATGCTCCTAATATAAAGGCAGACATAGTAAGACATGATAGAATAATTTGGGAAAAAGAAATGCAACTGATTTAAATAAATACAGAGAGAAGATGCGTATGCATGTATACATACATATATAATAAAATTATAATGTGTATACACTGTAACAAAAAAATAAAATAAAAGTAAATCATTTTTAGGGCTGTTGACATAGTACAATGATAGGGTGATTGCTTTCACGTGCTCAACCTCAATTTCCAGGACCCCATATTGTCCTCTAAACCCACCAGGAGTGGTACCTGAGTGTATAGGCCAAGATTTGCCCTTAATAAGGCTGTATGTGGCCCCCAAACAAACACCACAAACAATCAAAAAATAGATGCATTTTTTAAAAAAAATAATTGTGTACCTTTAACTTGTAACGGTTTGTTTAAAAAAATTCTTTATTTGCCTTTCATTGTTGTAATGTCTCAAAGACATACAAAGCGTATATTTAAAAATTCTCATCATCACTTATCATGGAAATGAAATGAAAAAAAATGAGACATCATTGTCGTTTTGGCCTGGAGAGACCATGTGGGGGTGCTGGAATCGAACCCAGGTCATTGCACAAAAGGCAAGCACCTTGTCTGCCATGCTTTAGACCGACACTTTATTTCATATAAAGACTTTCTGTTCTAATAGTTAAGTGATCTTAGGAATGTCACCTGCCTACACATATTTTAATACCAGTTTTTACAAGTGCATATATATAGACTTTTGATGCTCTTGAAGGCATTCCATGCTGCTATATTCCTCCTGCGTAACTCAGGTTTAGGTTTTCCATCATGTTGAGTTTTAGACCTAGGTACACATAGCTGTTGCATTCAGAGATATTTGTTCCATTGAGAGTGAATGGGGCCTCTGGAAGTAGCCTGGCTTGTCAGAGACCTAGCCTACAGAGACCCACCCTTCAGAGACCCACCCTCCAGAGACTCACACCTTCAGAGGAAAGTATTTCAAGCCCAAGAATGCTTGAACCATAGTCGCAGATACACCAGGCAGAGAAGCTACCAGTTGTCCAGCTACCAGTTGTCCCTGTTGTGCAAGGCTGCTTTTTACCCGGTCAATAAGCCATTAACACAGCACCTCGAATCTTAATAGCCATTTCATGAAAAAAGTCGGCATAATTTATGAGATCAACACTGGTTAACAAAATTAATAAATATTTCATCCAGCAAGATTTACCTGGGCATGTGGCCTGACAGGTGCGCCCGACGCCCGATTTATCTCCAAATTACCAAAAATCTTTCTACCCACTTCTCTCAGAGAGCCCAGCTAGCTACTGAGAGTAAACCATCCACATGGAGAGCCTGGCAACTGTCTGATTGCATATTCGATATACCAAAACCAGTAATAACAATGTTTATTTCCTTGACCCTGAAAGAGCCCTTAATACAGTAGCACTAATTGTAGGGTTCTCTAGGTGTCCTCTGCAAATAGTTATAGCTTGATTCTTCCTTGCCTATCTGGATGCCGTTAATGTCCTTTTTCTTCTCTGATTGTTATGGCAAATGCTTCCAGTACTATGCATTGAATAGAAGTTGTGAGGGTGTACAACCTTGTCTTGTCCCCAATCTTAGGGGAAGGCTTTCAGTTTTTCCCATTGAGAATGATACTCACTGTGGGCTTTTGGTAGATGGCTTTGATTATACTGAGGAAGGTTCCTTCAATTCCCATCTTATGGAGGGTTTATCGTGAATGGGTGTTGGATCTTGTCAAATGCTTTCTCTGTGTCTATCAATATGATCATATGTTTTTATTTTTCTTTTATAGATATGATGTATTATGTTAATTGACCTGCCGAATTTTGAACCATACTTGCATTCAGGATGAATCTTACTTGGTCATGATGTATAATCTTTTGATGAGTCTTTGGATTCTGTTTGCTAGTATTTTGTTGAAGATCTTAGCATCTTTGTTCATCAGGGATATTGGTCTGTAGTTTTTTTTTGTGCTATCTATCAGCTTTGGGGATCAGGGTGATATCTTGCCTCACAGGAACTATTTGGGAATGTTTCTATTTCTTCTATTTCCTAGAAGAGCTTGAAAAGGATTGGCAGTAGGTTCTCCTAAAGGTTTGGAAGAATTCACTATTGAATCCTGTCGGGAAGGCGCTGGGGTACCCAACAGTGCTGGGAAGCGAGTTCCCTATATCTTGTAACCAGCGGGAATGGATGAAAACTCAGGAATCGATGCAGGTTTTAAAAGGGCTTTACTAACACAGATTCCGTTATACAATCCAGACAGGAAACCTACCGGACTCTGGTTCCCAACTAGGTCCAGCCACGTGTAGGCCAGATGGTACTGCCACCAGTAGTTGAGGCCCAACAGAGATTGAGAGGACAGAGAATCAAAATGCCAAGGGGAAGCCGAAGGTCTGGGAAGGAAAAAGGGAACTTCTTTTCTTCTTGCGCTTATATTTTTATGAAAATCCGTCGAACTCCCAATGCTCCGCCTCATTCTGGGCTGGGCTATCTAGAGATGAAAACAGGAAAATAGCTCTATAGAAATTAGCAACTTCAGTGACGCCTTTAGGTCTTTTGCAGGATCCAGGTAAGCTCATTCAAAGCCTCTATTAGAGCTGGGAGAGCTGTCAGCTTAATGTAACTTCTCCTGGCAGGGAGCACAAATGCCCTCAGGTAATTTGCTCCCAGCACTTCACCTAATGTCTTGAGCCAAGATCTGCCTGGAATTGCCTTTATAGGGTAGAGAAGGGTTCCTGAGATGGAATATTCTGTACCAAAGACTATACTAATGCCAGCTAAATATTTCTCCAAACAACCTTCACAGGAGTCTGTCTATTTACGGTAGTTTTGTATTTCAGTTCCCTTTTTATCAAGGAGCCCTGCTTTGCTTACTTGGAGGCAAACAGCATTTCTCTGGTCTAATTACTTAGAGATCCAGGTTTGGGGAAAATATGCTGGTAAAAGATCTAGCTAGTCCTATGATGATTGTGGTAGCATTAGAGAATATTTTATACCAGCCAGTACAGAATACATGGTCAGATTAAACTGCCACATTTAAACAACTACCTATCTCAAAGTGATCTGGGAGAGAATCCAGGGAGATGCAGAGGGGCTTTTTAAGCTTTTAGTTGTCCTGCAACAAAACCATCTGAACCTGGGCTTTTGGGTTTGAGCAGAATTTTAACTACTGTTTAGTTTTCTCGATGGTGACTAGGGTCTTGTGGTATTGCATGTCTTCTTGTTTCAGCTATGGGAGGTTACAGGACTTTAGGAATTTATCCATTTCTTCCAGGTTCTCATGTTTTTTGGCCATAGTATTCTTGCCCATTGTGTAGATGTAATAGTTTATTTATCAGTGGAGTCAAAAGTTCTCAGGCTCTCTGGTTGTTTCCCAGATTCTGGCTATTGTGAATAGGTGTTGCTATGAAAATACTATGTAACTTTAGAAAAAATGAAGTTATGAGTTTGCCGATAAATGAGATGACAAGGAGGAGGATCAGTGGGAGTGAAAATTGAAGCCAGAAGGAAAAAGCCAGATATTGAATGACTTGAATTTATTTGCATTATATATATATAGTATAGAATATACTATATTATATATATAGGTATCATACTATATCATACCATATATATTTATATGTACATATATGTGATATATGTACATTTGAGAGTACACATATATACTGATGATCTCTCTATATCTACTATCTTCCGTTAATCATCTATTTGCTAGAGCAGGCACCAGTAATTCTCCATTTATCTTGTCTCGGGCTAGTAGAACCCAAAGGCATTAAGCCGCTCTAGGAACATGAGAGCCTCAAACCATATATTAGGTCCTGTGGGAATGACCTAACATAAATGTTACTGGTATTTGGCTTATCAAAATGCTACAAGGTAAGGGTGGCCATAATCCAGGTGTTGGCAGCCCAACGACTGGGAGCTTCGGAACACCGACCTACCAAGGAAAACCCTGAGAGACCAAGTCCTATGCAAAAAGCAAGGGTTTTATTAATAAGCTTAGTATATCGGGCTCATAACGTGAGCCCAAACGGTCAGTGACTAAGAGCATGCGATTTTCTCAGGAGGATCTTTTAAGGAATAATCCCTGCGCACAGAAAAAGCCCGCGCATTAACTATCAATAGGTTTATTATATTACATCAAGGTTCTGCATGCAGGCAGCCAATCACTCTGCACCAGGTAAACCCATCACCACCAATCTGAGCGTGCCTAATACTTCTTTTCATATTTGGCACTACATGGGCCCAGTCACGTTCATACCAAATACGGAAGGGGTTCACACTAACCTTCGGGTATGTTTGCCTTATAGCACTCACTGAATTATTTTGCTTAAGGCCCTTCCTGCAGTGGTCTTGTCAAGCCATCATATTATCAGTTACTTCGGTTGAACATCATTTTACTGTTACCTCTTGTTGAGCCATCATTTTATCAGTTACTCCTGGTTTCTATCTTTGTGTTCTATGGGGCGTAGGGGCCATTCTTTTTCACAAAAGCAGCTTGCCAGGCTTGCCGTGAGGGTGGCATACTGTTGTAGTCACCGCTACAAATAAAGCATGTAATGATGAATCGTAAGGTTGCTAGAGGCCACATGGCAAGGGCTAATGATAGTCTGGTCTGCTGGTGGAGTTGTGATGAGGGAAGTCGGATGTGGAAAATGGTGGGCCCATGGAGTAGGGGAGGGTGGTCTGGCTTGTTGTAAGGCTCTGCTGGTGGGGCAGGCCAGGGCTAACACCGCCATGCCTCCCAGGCGCACTCTTTTGAGCAGCTGGGCACAGGAGGAGAAGGCAGCGAGCTCTGCCCCATGTGTGAGAGTCTCTGGTTCAGCATACTTGATCGAGATATATATGCTCTACGTGACATATATGTATAAATTATATATATATATCATATATATGATATATATGATAGTAGTATCATACTATATACATATACACACATACAAAATCTATTTTCTCTGATTTATAGTGGATTTTTCTCCATTAGTTCATTGCTCCACAATTTTCTTTTATATTATTGTTACTACCTCTGTGTGTGTGCATGTATATATCAGTATGGTACCAATATCCAAGGTCAGGAGAAACAGGGATTGAGGGAAGTCTTGTCTTAGTGGAATCTACTATAATGTGTAGGGAGCTCCGGAGGTTAGGTATTTGGCAGAGAGAAGGAAACAGGTGTGCTTATGTTGTCAAAAAATGAATAAGCCTAAAACTGAGCATTGAATAATATAAGCAAAAAGATACACATGATAACCTCTAAAT
>JAJIBD010031825.1:0-80000 GCA_021461705.1 Cryptotis parvus
GTAACCAAGTTCATTCAAGTTTGTAGGGAGTTCAAGATGCCACTCTGTCTCATGGTTCATTGATTTAAAGAAAACCTTTGACTCTGTGGAGATTGAAGCCTGTTATTGAATCCCTAGACAAACAGGACTTCAAACCGAATACATCAAGATCCTTCATGAAGCTCTATTATGGATTCACCAAGATCTCACCATTCTACAAAAGAAGTGATCATTGATGTCAAAAGAGGGGGTTTGGCAGGGTGAAATCATTTTGCCAAACTCTTCAGCACCACCCACAAAAACATCATGCGGCAAATAGAATGGGAAGGGAATGGGAGTGAAGATAGAGGGCCGGCACCATACCCACCTCACGCCCGCTGATAACATTGTTCTAATAACACCAAATATGAGCCAAGCGCACAAATGCTGGCTGACGCGACCGTGAATGTGGAAAGATAGGTCTCCAGTTGAATCTCAGCAAAACTATGTTCATGAAAAATGAACTAGTTCCAGAGGCCCCATTCACTCAGTTGGAACAAACTCCTCTGAATGCAGCAGTTATGTGTACCTAGGTCTAGAAGTCAACATGATGAATGACCTAAAACCTGAGCTGCCCAGAAGGAAAGAATGGCATGAACTGCCTTCCAAAAAACATTGAAGAAAAGCTAAACAAAAAAAAAAAAAGAAAAAAAAAGAACCTCCAGCTCCAGGCACATTTCCTTGACTCCACCTTTCTCCCTGCATTAACATATGCCCTCAGAGACCTGAACCCTATGAAAGCAAGATGGGAATGCTATTCGGGTCTCCCAAATGGAATTGAAAGAGCTATGCTTGGAATGTCACTCCTCACTCAAGTGAAAGACGGAATCCGGAGCTCAGACCTCCATCACTGTTCCAGAGTCAGGGACGCTGTCTCGTTTGCCAAGGCATCGAAAATCAGATGGGTTTGACATGCAATGTGATTTGGAGAAACCGCTGGACTAGAGCAGTTACTGACTGGATCCCACGGGATGTCAAAGATCACGTGGCCGCCACCTACAAGATGGCCAGACTTCTTCGTCAAGACTCTGAAAGAACGGTTTGAGGTTCTTCATATTCCTGAAGCAACTAGATGCCATTGGGCTATACTGGCACGTAATAAGGTCAAATGGAAATGTTATTGGCGTCTGCTTGAGCAAATCAATGAATAATGGGATGTCAAGTGATCAAGTGATTCCTGTGATGATAGGTTAAAGACCAGGCACATTCTGCCTCACCTTAGCCTCAGATAAGCACATGGGTTTGAGTATAACCACTTGACAGGGCCCATTTCTGGGTCCTGCCCTTAAGGCTGTGGCGGGGAAATTGCTGGACCCTAAGGCTAGCAGCCTCAGAACCCAACAGTTGTCCAATTTTACTAGATTATATTTCCTAGTATTCAATTTAAGAATACATTTTATTTGCCGACAAAATTCCTGAGGATACCGTATCCCATATATTGTCTCATTAATAAAAATTTCTTTTACCTGACAACTTTAAATTATTTCTATTTAATAAAGGTACAATCTTCTTGTCTTTTTTGTTTACTCTACTAGAAATTTTTTAAATATCAAAAATATTTAATATGCATGCTATTATCATGAACATACCTTTGTAATCTTATTTGGTTCTGTTTTTAATTTCTAATTTAGTTTTGATTAAAAATCTTTCCCTAGAATGTTCTTTAAATATTTGCGTATGAAAAAGGTAGGATTATAAATAAATAAAATATAAAATATACTAAATATGATAGAATTACATATTATCACATCAACTTTCTCCCCTTTTTTTTTGCCTTTGGGTCACATCGGCAATGCTCAGGGGTTACTCCTGGCTCTGCACTCAGGAATTACTCCTGGCAGTGCTCAGGGATCATATGAGATGCCGGGGATCAAACCGGGCTGGCCTGGGCTGGCCGTGTGCAAAGGCAAACGCCCCTACCGGCTGGGCTATTGCTCCGACCCCTTCTCTATGTTTTTGATTAAAAATAAATGTTCCATAAATAAAGATTTTGACATATTTTTTAAACAATAACATTAAAACTCACACAACAAATATTGATAACAATATAGTGATTAAAAGTTTTGATTTATTTTACCACAATCTTAAATAATTCTGCGCTTTTAGATTTAGGTCATCACCAACTGTCTGAAATTCCAAGTACTGCTGTTCTTGCTTCCAATTTTTCATATTTAAATTTCTTAAATTTTTCTCACAACTGTGGCCATAAAAAGGCCAATTTTTTGTCATTTCTGCTCAAATCTGTAAATGACTTTTTTACTTAACAGCAGAACTTAGGTGGTGAAAGCTATTATATAAAAGCTTAAATGAGTTACTTTTCATTTTTTGGGAAAGTTAAATTTTGAGGATAGTAGATCCTTGAGAATGCTAAATTTTAAAAGTTGTGAGGATAGATTTAAGAAGCTTAAATATTGTTTTATAGACTGATTTACTAACTTGAAGAAAAATGCACAATGCTTTTTGTTTCAGATATATGACAATAGAAAAACATTTATCCTCCTCTTTTCATATTTCCAAACTCTTACCTATAATATAAATCTGCTCAAAGAATTAAGTACCATTGATAGTGTCCGTACTAATTAAAATTTTTTGATTTCACACTAATGGTGTAATAGAGTTTATGCAATTTTCCCAAATTGTGAAAAACAGCTAATTATTCTATGCTTTGTAAAGTTAATGGTATCCCAGTTCAGTGTTGCATGAATAAAGCAAGTTTTTTTGTTTGTTTGTTTATTTGCTAGAGTACTTGCTTGCCTTTTTAATTGACATAGTGTTGGTTTGCAGTAGTGTGTTGTTTTAGGAGAACAGCTTTGCATCATTTCAATGTTATTACACTTTACTAAAGAAGGTTTAAAAACACGAAATAAAAGAAACAAAAAACACTTCCCTGTAAGACTTCCAATATGCATTTTCAAAATCATAAAAAGAGATGACAGTAAGGGAATTATCTAAGGAATGATTAAGTTTTGATGCAAAATTTATCGATTTACATATTGATTTTTATGTGAACTGGAGTTTGCTGTTGCTTTGAAAACACAAAATAAATATGGGAGCTAATTAAATCATACTTTTTAAAAGTTACTATTTAACTTGATAATTTCAGGAGCTAAATTTTTACAAGTTGAACTTTGAAAGTTCTCTGAGGGTAAGTGTGTGTGTGTGTGTGTGTGTGTGTGTAGTTTGAATTTCCATAAGAGTTTTAGTAGGAATAGGAGTTATTGGGAAAGTGTGAAGTTCCTACTTGCATGCTGGAGGCCTTTGTCCAATCCCCTAGCACCACCTGGGCCTGTGAGCCCTGCAGGATTTCGGTTAAAAAAAATACATTAGTAAATAAACTCCTGGTGGACAGAGGATCGTATAGCAGGTATGGCACTTTCTTTGCATACAACCTTCCCAGATTGAATCTCTAGCATACCAGTGGTTTCCAAGACTGCCAGGAGTGAATCCTGAGCAAAAAGCCAGGAGTAATCTTAGGTCTTACTGGACATGTCACAAAACAAAACAAAACAAAACAAAACAAAACAAAACAAAACAAAATGCTCCTAATATAAGGGAGACATAGTAAGACATGATAGAATAATTTGGGAAAAAGAAATGCAACTGATTTAAATAAATACAGAGAAGATGCGTATGCATGTATACATACATATATAATAAAATTATAATGTGTATACACTGTAACAAAAAATAAAATAAAAGTAAATCATTTTAGGGCTGTTGACATAGTACAATGATAGGGTGATTGCTTTGCACGTGCTCAACCTCAATTTCCAGGACCCCATATTGTCCTCTAAACCCACCAGGAGTGGTACCTGAGTGTATAGGCCAAGATTTAGCCCTTAATAAGGCTGTATGTGGCCCCCAAACAAACACCACAAACAATCCAAAAAATAGATGCATTTTTTAAAAAAATAATTGTGTACCTTTAACTTGTAACGGTTGTTTAAAAAATTCTTTATTTGCCTTTCATTGTTGTAATGTCTCAAAGACATACAAAATGTATATTTAAAAATTCTCATCATCACTTATCATGGAAATGAAATGAAAAAAAATGAGACATCATTGTCGTTTTGGCCTGAGAGACCATGTGGGGTGCTGGAATCGAGCCCAGGTCATTGCACAAAAGGCAAGCACCTTATCTGCCATGCTTTAGACCGACATTTCATTTCATGTAAAGACTTTCTGTTCTAATAGTTAAGTGATCTTAGGAATGTCACCTGCCTACACATATTTTAATACCAGTTTTTACAAGTGCATATATATAGACTTTGATGCTCTTGAAGGCATTCCATGCTGCTATATTCCTCCTGCGTAACTCAGGTTTAGGTTGTCCATCATGTTGAGTTTTCGACCTAGCTACACATAGCTGTTGCATTCAGAGATATTTGTTCCATTGAGAGTGAATGGGGCCTCTGGAACTAGCCTGGCTTGTCAGAGACCTAGCCTACAGAGACCCACCCTTCAGAGACCCACCCTCCAGAGACTCACCCTTCAGAGGAAAGTATTTCAAGCCCAAGAATGCTTGAACCATAGTCGCATGATACACCAGGCAGAGAAGCTACCAGTTGTCCAGCTACCAGTTGTCCCTGTTGTGCAAGGCTGCTTTTCCAATACTTGGTCAATAAGCCATTAACACAGCACCTCAAATCTTAATAGCCATTTCATGAAAAAGTCGGCGTAATTTATGAGATCAACACTGGTTAACAAAATTAATAAATATTTCATCCGGCAAGATTTACCCGGGCATGTGGCCTGACAGGTGCGCCGAGCCCCGATTTATCTCCAAATTACCAAAAATCTTCTACCCACTTCTCTCAGAGAGCCCAGCTAGCTACTGAGAGTAAACCGCCCACATGGAGAGCCTGGCAACTGTCTGATGCATATTCGATATACCAAAACCAGTAATAACAATGTTTATTTCCTTGACCCTGAAAGAGCCCTTAATACAGTAGCACTAATTGTAGGGTTCTCTAGGTGTCCTCTGCAAATAGTTATAGCTTGATTCTTCCTTGCCTATCTGGATGCCATTAATGTCCTTTTCTTCTCTGATTGTTATGGCAAATGCTTCCAGTACTATATTGAATAGAAGTTGTGAGGGTGTACAACCTTGTCTTGTCCCCAATCTTAGGGGAAGGCTTTCAGTTTTTCCCCCCATTGAGAATGATACTCACTGTGGGCTTTTGGTAGATGGCTTTGATTATACTGAGGAAGGTTCCTTCAATTCCCATCTTATGGAGGGTTTATCATGAATGGGTGTTGGATCTTGTCAAATGTGTCTATCAATATGATCATATTTTTTTATTTTTCTTTTATAGATATGATGTATTATGTTAATTGACCTGCGAATTTTGAACCATACTTGCATTACCGGGATGAATCTTACTTGGTCATAATGTATAATTTTTTGATGAGTCTTTGGATTCTGTTTGCTAGTATTTTGTTGAAGATCTTAGCATCTTTGTTCATCAGGGATATTGATCTGTAGTTTTCTTTTTTTTGTGCTATCTATGCCAGCTTTGGGGATCAGGGTGATATGTGCCTCATAGAAACTATTTGGGAATGTTTCTATTTCTTCTATTTCCTAGAAGAGCTTGAAAAGGATTGGCTGTAGGTCCTCCCTTAAAGGTTTGGAAGAATTCACTATTGAATCATGTCGGGAAGACGCTGGGGTACCCAACAGTGCTGGGAAGCGAGTTCCCTTCTATCTCCGAAGCCAGCAGGGGAATGGATGAAAACTCAGGAATCCGATGCAGTTTTAAAAGGGCTTTACTAACACAGATTCCGTTATACAATCCAAGAGCAGGGAAAACCTCCGGACTCGGGTTCCCAACTAGGTCCCAGCCACATGTAGGCCAAGATGGCTGCCACCACGTGTTGAGGCCCAACAGAGAATGGAGAGGACAGAGAATCAAAATGCCAAGGGAAGCCAAAAAGGCAAAAAGGAAAAAAGGGAACTTCTTTCTTCTTGCAGCTTATTTTATAGCTAGAAATCCGTCCAAACTCCCCAGCCCGGCTCATTCTGGGCTGGGCTATCTAGAGATGAAAACAGGAAAACAGCTCTATAGAAATGTAGCAACTTCCAGGACGCCTTCTGGCTGTTTACAAGGACCCAGAGTTCATTCAAAGCCTCATAGTAGAGCTGGGAGGAGCTGTAAGCTAAATGTAACTTCTCCTGGCAGGGAGTGTCAAATGCCCTCAGGTAATTTCTCCCAGCACTTCACCTAATGTCTTGAGCCAAGATCTGCCTGGAATTGCCTTTATAGGGTAGAGAAGGGGGTTTCTGAGATGGCATGTCTCTGTACCAAAGACTATACTAATGCCAGCTAAATATTTCTCCAAACCTTCACAGGAGTCTCGTCTATTTCACGGTAGTTTTGTATTTCAGTTGCCTTTGAGTTATCAGGGAGCCATGCTTGCTACGTGGAGGCAAACAGCATTTCTCTCTGGTCTAATTACTTAGAGATCCAAGGTGGCCAGGAAAATATGCTGGTAAGATCTAGCTAGTCCTATGATGATTGTGGTAGCATGAGAGAATATTTATACCAGCCAGTACAGAATACATGGTCAGATAAACTGCCACATTTAAACTACCCCCTATCTGCAAAGTGATCTGCAGGAGGGAATCCAGGAGAGATGCAGAGGCTTTTAAGCTTTTAGTTGTCCTGCAACAAAACCATCTGAACCTGGGCTTTTGTGTTTGGGCAGACTTTTAACTACTGTTTCAATTTCCTCGATGGTGATAGGCTTATTCAGGTATTGCATGTCTTCTTGTTTCAGCTATGGGAGGTTACAGGACTTTAGGAATTTATCCATTTCTTCCAGGTTCTCATGTTTCTTGGCCATAGTATTCCATTGTGTAGATGTACGAAAGTTTCTTTATCCAGTCAAAAGTTCTCAGGCTCTCTGGTTGTTTCCAGATTCTGGCTATTGTGAATAGTGTTGCTATGAAAAATACTATGTAACTTTAGAAAAAATGAAGTTATGAAGTTTGCCGATAAATGAGATGACAAGGAGAGGATCAATTGAGTGAAATTAGCCAGAAGGAAAAGACAGATATAGAATGACTGAATTTATTTGCATTATATATATAGTATAGTATCATACTATATTATATATATAGTATCATACTATATCATACTATATATATTTATATGTACATATATGTGATATATGTATCATATATATATCATATATATGATAGATCACTATCACTATCTTCCGTTAATCATCTATTTGCTAGAGCAGGCACCAGTAATATCTCCATTTGTCTTGTCTCATGCTAGTAGAACCCAAAGGCATTCGCTTGCTCTAGGAACATAGAGAGCCTCAAACCATTATATTAGGTCACGGGAATGACCTAATATAAATGTTACTGGTATTTGGCATATCAAATGCTACAAGTGTAAGGGTTGGCCACCCAATGGGGTGACTGACTGGGAGCCTCGGAACACCGCACCTACCAAGGAAAACTCTGAGAGACCAAGTCCTATGCAAAAGCAAGGGTTTTATTAATAAGCGAGTATACTCGGGCTCATAACGTGACCCCAAACGGTCAGTGACTAAGAGCCCAGAGCCCTTCCAGGGAGGATCTTTTAAGGAATAATCCCTGCGCTACAGAAAAGCCCGCGCATAACTATCCAATAGGTTTAATATATTACATCAAGGTCTGCATGCAGGCAGCCAATCACTCTGCACCAGGTAACCATCACCACCAATCTGAGCGTGCCTAATACTTCTTTTCATATTTGGCACGGCATGGGCCCAGTCACGTTCATACCAAATACGGAAGGGGACATCACACGCAACCTTTCGGGAATGTTTGCCTTATAGCCCTCCCTGGAATTATTTGCTTAAGGCCCTTCCTGCTGTGGTCTTGTCAAGCCATCATATTATCAGTTACTTTTGGTTGAGCCATCATTTTATCAGTTACCTCTGGTTGAGCCATCATTTTATCAGTTACTCTGGTTTCTATCTTTGTGTTCTATGGGCGAGGGCCATTCTTTCCAAAAAGCAGCTTGCCAGGCTTGCCGTGAGGGTGGCATACTGTTGTAGTCACCGCTAAATAAAGCTTGTATTGATGAATCGGGCGGTTGCTAGCGGCGCGCGAGCCGGGCTGTGATAGTCTGGTCTTCTGGGTGGAGTTGTGATGAGAGGGAAGTCCGGATGTGGAAAATGGTGGGCCCCATGGAGTAGGGGAGGGTGGTCTGGCTTGTTGTAAGGCTCTGCTGGTGGGGCAGGCCAGGGCTAACACCCGCCATGCCTCCCAGGCACCTCACGAGCAGCTGGGCACAGGGAGAGCAAGTAGCAGCTCTGCCCCATGTCTGAGAGTCTCTGGTTCAGCATACCTGGACCGGATATATATATATATATATGATATATATGATATAAATCATATATATATATCATATATATATGATATATATGATAGTAGTATAGTATCATACTATATACATATATACACACATACAAAATTTGTTTTCTCTGATTTATAGTGGATTTTTTCTCCATTAGTTCATTGCTCCACAATATTCATGTAAATTATTGTTAATTACTACCTCTGTGTGTGTGCATGTATATATACAGTATGGTACCAATATCCAAGGTCAGGAGAAACAGGGATGAGGAAGTCTTGTCAAAGGTGGAATCTACTACAAATGTGTGGGAGTCAGAGGTTAGGTAAGGCAGAGAAGGAAACAGTGTGCTTATTATTGTCAAAAGTGATAATACCAGCCTAAAACTGAGCATTGAATATAAGCAAAAAGATACACATGATAACCTCTAAATGTATGTATTACAATCCACAGTATGTAAGAGAGGGAAGAGAGAGAGAGAGAGAGAAGAGAAAGAGAGAAAAGAGATAAAGATCCTGCCATAGAGGCAAGATAGGGGAGCGGGGGGGGAATCTGTAACATTGGTGGTGGAAAATCGGCACTGATGGAGGGATGGGTGCTGAAACACTGTATGACCGAAACCCAAACATAAACATCTCTGTAATTGTTTAACTCACGGTGTTATAATAAAATATTTACAAAATAATGGTTAATAGAATAATTAGAGAATAAATCAATAAGTCAGTTTGTGATAATTAATAGCTACAGATTTTAACTTTTCTTAATCTAGTAGAGGGAAGCCATAGACACCATTAGTGAGTGCCATATTCAGTACCACATCATGGGAAATTTCTCTTATTCTTATAGTATCATAGTATTTTGATCCACAGCCTGTAGTGCTCAGAGCTTGCTCCTGGCTCTATGATCAGGTATTGCACCTAGCAGTGTTTTGTAACCATACATGATGCAGAGTATTCAATCTGGTTTATCCACTAGCAATGCAAGTGCCTTACCAACGTACTATGCCTCCTGGCCCTAGGAAGCTCACAGTAGTTATCACTAACCAGACAAATACTTAAGAATAAATCTTGATTCTATTAATCTGAAAAATTAACTGGGAAAAGCAATAGAACTTCAGAATAAAAAAAATTCATAGGATTTGTAATGCCACTAATTCTGTTTTATCATGAAATCAGAAACCAAGATGTTGATATAAAAATGAATAAATAGATAATTCTATTAGTCTTACAGCTTTTTAATAACCAAATTGGGAAATTATTCAATCATATAAGATAGTCCAGAAAAAAATTTAAATTTTTTCTTTGTATTTTGTTGTTATTTTTGGTTGGTTGATTTTTTGGGTGATTGCTAGCAGTGCTTAGAGATTGCTCCTGACTCAGTGCTTGGGATTCACTCTGGGCTGTGCTCTGCAAAACTTGCAGTGCCAGAGATTTAGCACAGACCTTGTTCTGCATGCAAATAGTGAATTCCAAATCTGTGAGCTATCTCCTTAGTCCTAAAAATAACCTTTCGTTGCTTTATTTTTATTGTTTTGAATTCTTGTGATATATGAAATGCTGTTTAATGAAAGGAATATTTTCATCATTAGTGGTACAAAAAATCCAGTCAATATACTATTTACTAGAAAACTTAGATTGTTACTGCCACTGACAATTGCTCTCAACATATATATACACACATGCAGTGAAAACTTGGCTCTCATGACTTTGAACCATTTCATTACAGCAAAAAGTTTTTGGGAAGAAGCTTTTCATAGATAGAAGAAGTACAAACTTCATTCCTCGTCTTTTAGTCAAAGGAAAGATTCACTTCCAAAAGCTGTCCATCTGGTCTCTTTCATGAGCTCTAAATTTACATGATAAAAAGACAGAAATATAATTAATATATTTTTCCAATAAGAGACAGTTTTAGGCGTGTGCTTTAGCAATGGATTGTGAAAGCTTTGACATGTCTAATTTTGAAATCTATCTCTCCACTCCAGGGAACATGAAGGAGAAGGCAGGGTCTACAACTTTTATTCCAGAGATCTTTTTAGTGATCTGTAACTGCAAAGCATGGGAGGAGAGATTCATGTTTTTCTCTTGAAACATGTATTAAACCCTATTGCCAACACAGAGGCTTTCCTGTCACACATTTCACTTATTCTAAATCAGTGGAGGAGCTGTCTTCTGGCAGCATAATTGCATTTGAATCTCTTTTAAATCTGATCTGAAATTTTTAAACCTGATGATCTATATCCCTCCCCAATTAAAAGGGAATCACCAGTCTATACGTGCACACACACACAGAGGTAGTAATTAACAATAATTTGCATGAATATTGTGGAGCAATGAACTAATGGAGAAAAAATCCACTATAAATCAGAGAAAACAAATTGTGTGTGTGTGTGTGTGTGTTCTGCATAGTATACTTTTAAAAGTGCAATGTTTGGAAGGGAAACAAGATCAGATTGCCAGTTTTTAAGGTTAAATGTCACTCTATATTGATTCATTGCTGAAGCTGAGTCACTTCACAAGTGTGTGGCAGATTCATATAAAGAAGAAAAGAATAAGGGTTGGGGAGATAGAACAGTGGGCAAGGAATTTGCCCACTGCCCATTGCCACTGCCTCAGCTAAGTGTCTGACTCAGGTAAGTCTTGTTTGACTTACCTGAGTCTTGTCCCAAAAGAGAAAGAGAAACAACAAAGTTTCTAGAAACATGAAATCTCTCAGTTAAAAATACTATATTCACTAATTACCACTGACAATTTTATTTTAGTAGCTAACCCTGTAAAATATTAGATTTAGGCTAAATGAGTTCTTGTGAGGTAATATCTATGTAGCCACCAGTAAGTTTTTACAGGAAGATGGTCCATAGTTTGGGATTTATTGTAACTCCTTTTCATTCATAATGGATGCCTACAAATTGAGAAATTGCTTAGACCTTATTTGCTTAGACCTTATTTCTCTTCCAAGTTTTGTCTAATATGGACTCTAAGGATTTAAAGTTTCTAGAAACTGTTTTAGAATATTATTTCATTGGATGTTTTCATACTTATGTGTCTGTCACATCAAGAAATGGATTTCTTCACCTGGTAAAATGGATTGGTAGAGAAAGTTTAAAGCATTTTAGATTGTTTAGGGAAGGTAGTTGAACATTGTGCTTACGCATGCATGACAGCCTTATATTGTGAGTTAGTTAGACTACACATATACATTATCTAAGTCTTATACACTGATGGGTGTTTCTTTGGAAGACACATAAATACAAACATGGCACCACCATAACCACCACCTTCCCTCCTCCTCCACACATGTTAATATTTTTAATTTGGAGCATTGTTAACTACAATACTGTTAATGCATTGTATGCATAAAATTCACACCCTGTACCAGAGTGTCCACTTACCTCCACCTTTGTATCAGTATCAACCACCCCCCCAACCTCTTTTTGGTAAGATGAGTTCTATATACCGATTCTCAGGTTCTAGTTTTCCACCATTTGTTATTTCATACTATATTATCCCACACATAAAATAAATTATTCTGTACTTTCATCTCCTTCTGACTGACTTTGCACAAATTGATACCATCCACATAACAGGCAAATTCATGGATTTTCTATAAAAAGCAATGAAATAAAAAAGAGAGAATTTTTTAAAAAGTTCCATTCACAAATGTGTTTTATAGAATTATGTACCTTGGAATCACCTTACCAAGAGAGGTAAAAATCTTATTTAAAGAAAAAACTAAAGCACTACTAAAAATATAGAAAACACCTCTAAAACCCTACTAAAATGTGAAAAAAGCCAACTGAAATATAAGGAAATGGAAAGCCATCACCTATTCTTTTTTTTTTTTACATTTTATTATACCATCGTGAGATATACAATTACAAAGAAGTTCATATTTGGGTTTCAGTCTTACAGTGTCCCAGCACCCATCCCTCCACTAGGGCGCATTTCCATCCCTCTTCATGAATTGAAAAGAGTAATATTGTCAGAATGACAATCTTACCCAAAACCCAATGCAAAAATACAAACGATTTTTAGAAACTTAGACTAAATATGTACAATTTTTTTGAATAATAGCAACCCTCCCAAATAGCCCAAACAACCCTATGAAAAAACGAAGATGGGAGGCCACTTGTTTCTTAATTTTAAATTATACTATAAAGTTATAATAAAGAGAACATAGGACTGGAATAAAGACAAAATCTCACGTCAATAAAATATAATTTATAACCCAGAGACAGATCCTCAAGTATATAGTTAGATAATCTTTGACAAAGGAGCAGAGTATGAAATGAAGCAAAGGCACTTTAACAAATGGTGATGAAAAACTGGTCGGTCATATGCATATTTATAAACTCAGACCCACATTTCAGACCATATACAAAAGTTAGTTCAAGTGGAGTGAAGGCCTTGGTATTATAACTGAATACATCAATTATTTAAGGAAAAAGAACTAGAAACATTCATTGGTATTTAAATCAGATTAAACATTGGCCTTTTGGGTAGAAAGACAGCAGTATTAAAAACAATGACACACTGATAAACATAAACTAAGCTTACTAATAAATAAGTGATCATCTCACAGTTTACTTTTTCCTAAGTTTAAATGTTTTGGTGCAGACTAACAGATGTTTAAATGAGTCTTATTTTAAATTGTGATCACTTTTTGGTTTTGAATGGTCTAACTCAGCTATTTCTAAAATTGTTCTTATATTGTATTTCACTGTTTTTTTTTTAATCCCTATCTGGTACACATTAATTATGAATCCTTAGGCAGTGAATTGAAGAATTTTCTTTTTAAAAAATATCCTCAAATTATATTCTTAGACAGGCTTGGGACTCACAATCCAAAATTATTGCCTATATAAACACATTGTAAAATATCTTAGCTTTCAGATTTTATATATTGAATAAATCACATTGAATTTTTGACATATTTTTATAGTAATAATTTGGTATGTATTGTAGGCATTTATGATGCCTACAATACATAGGCATCATCTCCCAAAGAGGAATAGATGTCTCCCAAAGAGGAATCCAAAGAGCTATGCTTGGAATATTACGCCTTACTCAAGTGAAAGAAGGAATCTGGAGCTCCGACCTCCGTCATTGTTCCAGAGTCAGGGATGCTGTCTCGTTTGCTAAGGCATTGAAAACCGGATGGGCTGGACATGTAATGCGATTTGGAGATGACTGTTGGACTAGAGCCGTTACCGACTGGATCCCACGGGATGTCAAAAGATCACATGGCCGCCCACCTACAAGATGGTCAGACTTCTTCGTCAAGACCATGAACAAACAGTTTGAGGCTCTTTGTATTCCTGAAGCACCAGATACCATTGGGCTACACTGGCACATGATAGGGTCAAATGGAAATATTACTGGCGCCCACTCTGAGCAAATCGATGACTAATGGATGTCAAGTGATCAAGTGATCAAGTGATGTATTGTAGGAGACTAATTCCTTTTTTAGTTAATAAGTGGTAAGTCATATTATTAATGCTGTTGTTGAAGACTGAAAGTTTATATCACAAATTCTGAATAATCTAAATTATTTGTGCAAATAAAAAGTGATTTCAGCATTCTTTGGGCTCTCTATGTAATTTTTTGCAGTTGTTCTAAGTGGCTTGCATTTCCTTGGTTAGCCAAATTACATAAAAATGTTAAATTAGGTTGTGATGTGTACTCATATTTTAATAACTATTAGAATTCATATGGAGTATTTTTATAACTTTGTGTTATATGCTATGTTTCCGAGTCTTCTAAGGAAGGAAGTAAGAGGACAATGGAACTGTTGACAGATTTTGGTATACAACAAGAATTAATCTGGCAGGTGACTATATCTCCATTTAGCATGCCTTATCTTTCCCCCACATACTTATAAGGTAAACAAGTTTTGTTAATTTGATTTTCATTCGGAAAATACCTGGCAGTATTCAGAGCTTACCCTAGGCTCTGCCCCTCAGGAGTCAGTCTTGGTGCTATGGGGGACCCAACGAAGAGTGGGAAAATCAAACCCTGATCAGCCATATGCAAGGCAAGTGCCCTGAATTCTGTACTCTCTCCAGCCCTAATAGATTTTTGAAATTAAAAACTGAAGTGTTATTCTCTGATTAACGGTTTCAAAAACAAATTTATAGCATCAAATTTTCCAAAGTTACTATACCTTCTTCCCCAAATTTCCACAATGTTGTGTACCCATGATTAAAATAATTTACTTTTCAATAAATTGGTTACTCTAATAGCTAATCAATGGTTTTTAGAACCATTGTAATTTTTTCATAGGTTAAGTGCTGGAGAAAACAAGTCAGACTCAGTCTTTATATTCCTAAATCCTGTAGAAGAGATGAAACTGGGATGAATGGTGGATTTTACTTCTAACTTGCAAATCCTGGCAGAAAACATTGATTTTTTTTAAATTCTCGGGGCCAGAGAAGCCGCAGTTGCAGTAGAAAACATTGTCATGAGACCAATCTACCTTCTTGTTCCCAAAGAGGGAATTTCTTTTTGGTCTGTACATCTCTGTTTTTCACGTTTCTGTGAAGTTTCAGAGTTCAAGGCCATTTTGTATAATGTAAGCAGACCTATCAAGTTGTTTGCATCTTCCAGCCTACTGTTTGCCTCTTCTATATAAAACTCTAACTTCTCCAAAACCTCTGACCCACAGAACTCCTTTGATAGCCTGGTTTTATGCATGTCCAAGCTGTGCTTTTACATTAGCTCTCCCTCTCAGACTTGGTACTTGATATAATGTTCCATCCAGAGCCACCAGCCTCAGAGAGCACCAAATCCTATTCACTAGACCACCAGGGAGAGAGCCAGAGCCTTGAAACTCTTCATAATTTCTTAGAAAAGGGCTTAGCATATTAGTTTTGCACTGGGTCCTCCCATTTTTGTGACTAAGTCTCATCACCTAACCACCTTACATCTTTTAGGTTTGCAGTTACTTCTTCTTAAAACTGTCTATTCATCTTTTCAAACAGCTGTTGCATTTTTTTCTATGAGATACTTTCCTTAACCAGTATTTATAAAGGAAATCTCTCCGGCCGGAAAGTACAGTAAGTTTGATGTTTGCCTTGCACAGACCCATTAGATTTCAATCTCCTACAACCCATATGTCCCCTGAGCACTCCCCAGAGTAATTCCTGAGTACAGAGACAGGAAAACTCCTTAGCATTGTAGAATGTGCCAACTCCCCAACCCTCTACATAGGAGTTCTCTCATACACTTACCTATATATATCATTAATTATTACACAAAAGCATATAAGATAATATATGGCTATTAGTCTATTTTCTAACTATAGGTCATCATAAAGGATGCATACTTATTTGATAGCATTTAATTTTTTGTTATCTACTTATTCATCATAATATTGAATCAAAATTTATTAAAAAGAAGAATAAATTAATGCATAGAATCCAGTGAATCTGGGACTGGAGCCATAGTATAGCAGGTAGGGCATTTTCCTTGCAGGCTGCTGACCAGGTTTCAATCCTTGGCATCCCATATGGTCAGCACTGCCAGGAGTAATTTTTTTTGACTTTTGGGTTACACCCAGCAATGCTCAGGGGTACCTCTTGCCTCTGCACTGAAGGATTACTCTTAGTGGTCCTCAGGGTGGGTGGTGGGAATCATATGAGATGCCGGGATTGAACCTGTGTTGGCTACGTGCAAAGCTAACGACCTTCCTGGTTTACTATCGCTCTGGCCCCAGGAGTAATTCCTGAGTGCAGAACCAGGAATAACCCCTGAGCCTTTCTGGGTGTGACCCAAAAAGCTAAAAATAACAAAAAGAATCCAGTAATACTGAAGCATAGGAAGCAAGAAAGAGTAACTCATGTTGAACTGAGAAAAAAATAGAAATTTCAAGTATTTTGATATCCTCTCAATGGGAGAGCTGTAAATTGTACTATTTTTGCTCCGATTTTAGAGAGAGTTTGAAATAGCATTTTTGTTTAAAACTAGCTGTTTTAGCTAGCATTTTAGTTCTCAAAATAAGTCATTATCAGTACTGATAATTTACTTGAAGAAAATACAAGAGTAATAGACTTTTTTTTGAATTTTGGGGGGCCTTCTTGCTGCATACAACAAACATTGTATAATGAAAATATAGTTAAAATAAACCAATATTTATCAGCTTGCTGCTACTTAAAATTATAATTGTCTTTTAAAAATATTTCTACCTATTCCCCAAAGGAATGAGAAATGTAAGTAATATATCAAAATAAAAATCAAGGGTCATTGAGCATCTATGACAAATCATCATCTTAATACAAATTTATACTATTTTTGGTGAACATCTTATTCTGGGCATGTATTTCTTTCATGAAAAATTATACATTCTGTTAGGATGATCTTATAATCAAGAGAGTAGGTGTTTAGAAATGTCAAATAGGAATGATAATATTTCCCACCTACCTTTCTTTACAGGATGCAGTGAAAATTGATATGAAAATGTCTTTGAAGTGTTTTGAACTTCTTAGAAGAAAGATATTATATAAATATAAAGTTGCATTTTTGGAGAGATGACTTCAATGGTCCCTATGATAAATTCTGATTCTAGTAGAAGGGTTATGTTCACCTTTTGGTCTTAGGTCTCTAATATGTATTTGAAGCCCATAGAGTTATTTTTGTTCACTAACTTCAATGCTTTTATTTTATAGCAAACATAAACATTAATTTAATGAATATTTAGCATAGATTACATAGTTTTAGATGATGAAAGATGCTGGACTGGTTACTCAGGGCATTGATTTTCTAGGGCAACCCCTAAAATATCACACACTGGTGTCTTAAACATCAGAAACTAATTTTTTCATAATTCATATTACGGTGGCAGTAGGAATGATTTCTTCTGAGGATTTTCTCTGCCTTGGTCCTTGTTAAATATCCTCTTGGGGCCGGAGCGATAGCCCAGAGGTAGGGCGTTTGCCTTGCACGCCGCCGGCCCATGCCGCCCGGGTTCGATCCCGGCATCCCATATGGTCCCCGAGCACCGCCAGGAGTAATTCCTGAGTGCAAAGCCAGGAGTAAACCCTGAGCATCACAGGGTATGACCCAAAAATCAAAAAAAAAAAATCCTCTTGACCTCTTAAAAGATCCTCTCTCTAAATATAGTGATATGTTTTAACCTAAATTTCAGATAGACAGGTCGAGGCACAGTTCAGACAACAATACTGATACATAGGTCTGAATGAAGTTGATAGTCCATACACCTTCACTTACTGCTTCCTTCTCATTGCTTTTAGATAACTGTAAGCTCTTAATTATCATCTATCTGACCTTTTATCTCTAACCTTAAAACACACCATTCTCCCTTGCACTCACTTTTCTCCAGATGAACTTTTTCTTTCTAGTTTTAAACACATCCAGCCCTTTCTTTCTTAGGTCACTTTGCTTCATTTGTTTTTGAAGCTCTTCCTAATAATATGTCTTGGGTCTACTAATGTTAACTCAAATCCTTCTTTTTTTTCTCTTTGCTATGTAATGTGAATTAGCCCTAGTGATACTATTTACCTTATTTTCTGAGAAAACAAAAGCCTTTTAATATCTGGAAGCTTGGATGATGTTCCAATCTAAAACTCTCAATATTATTGCAAACTGATCTACATTTACAGTTAAACTACATTCTTTTACTGCAAATAATGTCACAAAACAAATCAACAAGAATATTATTTATGATCCAACAAAAGAGCAACCATCTCCTCTTACTAAATGGGTTACAGCTTTTTTTTAACTTTTAAACAGTCACATCTTAAATTTCCCTTAGCCTACTTTTCTATAGAGAAGACAAGGAGGCATCCAGAAACATAAACACCCATCTTACCCCAGACTTTTCACAGTTTTACCTCAGAACTCAAATCAAATAATAATCAAATCATTTTCTAACTAATTTATTGAGCTACATTATGGCTACCTTTGTTTAGGTCCACCCTCTTAATAACAAATAATAAATACAAAATGTTCAGGGCTAGATCTGTAGTAGCGGATATGAGATTCTTGTTGTGCACATGGCCAAAACAGCATTAATTCCCTGGTGGTTCGAACCCAACACTACCAGGAGTGATCCTTAACACAGAGCCAGGATTAAGTACTGAGCACCAGTGGGTGTCTCTAAAACAAAGCACACACATACGCACACTATACACACACACACACACACACAATGTTCAACTGGAGGCAATTGCAAGATACATGAGGGAAATGGTCTGATTTTGCCTTATTATTCACGATCATGACCTTCCCGTTGATCATCTATTTGCTAGAGCGGGCAAATATTTGCCTTATTATTATTGTTTGTTTATTTTATTGTTAGCTGAATTTTCAACAATTTTCACAGAACATGCAATAGGCACCAATTAAAATCTGAGGAACATATACATGGAAGAAGTGTCACAATATTTATGAAATTTTTTACATACACTCAAATATTTCTCTATAAAATACTCTTAGGGAATTCTGCATTGTATTATCAAGATAAAAGGTGATGTATAGTTCCCCTAAATGGGGGATAATATATTGAATATAATATGTGATTGCCTGCTGTGAGTAGAACAGAATCAAGAAGGAAGAGAATGAATTAGGTGAACACCAATGAAATATGAATAAATACCTTTGAGAATGAAATGGTGTGATGTGAGAAAAATGCTATATTTGAGTAATTAACCACATAGAAGAGTGCCTTTAATATACATTAGTTATAATGAATCACTTGAATCATTTGAATCCCGTTATTCATCGATTTGCTCTAGGGGGCGCCAGTAACATTTCCATTGGACCCTATCACGTGCCAATGTAGCCCAATGGCATCTGGTTGATTCAGGAATATGAAGATCCTCAAACCATTCCTTCAGGGTCTTGACAAGGAAGTCTGACCATCTTGTAGGTGGGGGGGCCACGTGATTTTTTGATATCCTGTGGGATCCAGTCGGTAATGGCTCTAGTCCAGCGGTTGTCTCCAAATCGCATTACATGTCCAGCCCATCTGATTTTCGATGCCTTGGCAAACAAGACAGTGTCCCTTATTCTGGAATAGTGATGGAGGTCAGAACTCCAGATTCCTTCTCTCACGTGAGTGAGGCGTGATATTCCAAGCATAGCTTTTTCGATTCCTCTCTGGGAGACCCGAATAGCATTCTCATCCTGCTTTTGTAGGGCCCAGGTCTCTGAGGTGTATGTTAATGCAGGGAGAACGGTGGAGTCAAAGAGATATGCCCGGAGCCGGAGGTTCTTTGTCCTTTTAACTATTTCTTCGATGCCTTTGAAGGCATTCCATGCTCCCTCTCTTCCTTCTGCACAGCTCAGGTTTTAGGTCATTCATCATGTTGACTTCTAGGCCTAGGTACACATAAATGCTGCATGCAGAGATGTTTGTTCCATTGAGAGTGAATAGGCCCTCTGGAACTAGTTTATTTTTTCATAAACTTGGTTTCCTTTAGATTCAGCTGTAGACCTATCTTTCCACATTCTCGGTCGAAGTCAGTCAGTATTTGTGCCGCTTGGCTAATGTTTGGTGTTATTAGAATGATGTCATCAGCGAAGCAGAGGTGGTGTAGTTGCCGACCATCTATCTTCACTCCCATTCCTTCCCATTCTAATTGTCGCATCATGTTCTCGAGGGTGACACTGATGAGTTTTGGTGAAATGGTATCACCCTGTCAAACCCCTCTTATGACATCAATGATCACTTCCTTGTAGAATGGTGAGATCCTGGTGGTGAATCCGTAATACAGCTCACGAAGGATCTTGATGCATTGGGTTTGAACATCCTGTTTGGCTAGGGCTTCGATGACCGCTTCAGTCTCCACAGAATCAAAGGCTTTCTGTAAATCAATGAACGTGAGACAGAGCAGCATCTTGTACTCCCTACAAACCTCGATGAGCTTGGTTACTGTGTGGATATGGTCCATTGTGCTGAATCCTTTCCGGAAGCCAGCTTGCTCCATGGTTGTCCTTCATCTAGTGTCCTGCCAATCCTGTTAAGGATGAATCGTGTAAACAGCTTGTAGATGACACACAACAGGCTGATGGGGCGATAGTTGCCGATGTCGTGAATGTCTCCCTTCTTGAACAGGGTACCTTGCATTCGGACAGGTAGCGTGTGAAGAGCCGAGCTAGTGTATTGATGAGTACCGATGGCAGATTCTTCAGGTGTTCGGTTCTGACTTTGTCTGGGCCTGGTCCTGTTCCCTTCTTTACCAATGAGATGCCCTGTCGCATTTCAGAAGGGAGAACATTGGGAATGACATATCCATCCTGTGGAATTTGGTATGTGGGCAGGTAGATGTGGCTATCAAAGAGATTTGAGTAGAAGTCATGGATAATCTTCTCCATTGCCTTTCTGGAAGATGTGATAGATCCATCAGGGTGTCGAGGGCAGTCATTTTGGTCTTATAGTTGGCAAAGGACAGGCAGGTGGTATGAATGATTTTCCCGGCTTTTGCTGCATCTTCTAGTATTTCTGCTCTTCTGTTTTTGAGGTCTTCTTTTTATCACTTCTCTGAACTGTTTAGCAAGCTTGGACTTTAGAATTTGTTCTCCTTAGGCTCACGCTTTGCCACATTGGCGAATGAGCTCGAGAGTTTCTGAAGACAGGCGTCCTTTTTTTGTCTTTCTCTCTCGGCATTCTTCGCACAATCATGGAGGTGCTGAACCAGTTGGTTGTATTCTTCATCGATGTTGTCAATGGTGGTATATTCCCATGTTGCTGCAATGGTGCCGAATAGTTCCCAGTTGGTGGTCGTTCTGGAGTTCTCTTCTTAAACTTTGCAGCCTTTTCTCCCCTTTGCGGGAAATCCGAATTTTGCACGAAGGGAGACGGTGGTCTGATCCTGTTTGGAATTTGGGGACGACAGCAACATCGGTCAGACAAAACCGTCGATTGAAGATGATGTGGTCTATTTCATTGTGGAACTGTCCACTTGGAGATTCCCATGTCCAACATTTCGCTTCAACATTCTGGAACTGTGAGTTCCCATGAATGGTCTTGGTGGACATGATGAACTCAGATAGTCTCTCACCCTGTTCATTCCATTCTAGGCCATGGGTCCCGATGTGGAGTTTCTTCAGCCCGATCTTCTCGGTCCTATCTTGGCATTAAAATCACTGACTATGATTTTGTAGAAGGTGTGATCTTTTTATAGAACTCCTCCAGTTCCATGTAGAATTTCTCAATTACATCTCCTTTGTATGTGGATGTTGGTGCATAGACAATGAATATAGAAATTGCTGGCAGTGGGCCACATCTCTTCAAGTGTAATCATTCTATCTGGTTTGTTAGGCATTCAAATGAATCGATGTTGACGGCCATATTCGTGTTGACCAGGACACCAATGCCACCGACACCTCTTTCCTCACATGTTCCAAGGAACAATTCTTCTCTGGTGTCAAATATAGCATGATGCGACTGACGCCTCCGCGTCTCAGTCAGACCAATGATGTCATACTTGATCTTTTGCGCTTGCACCATCAGATCCTCAATATATGCTTCAGATGCCAGCGTATGTGCATTGAAAGTACAGACAGTCATTTTCGTCCTTCTTTGTTTTGGCAGCCTTGGATGGCTGTGAAATTTAAACAGGCACTGCTTGTTCGCCTTTCTTACTGCTGCCATATTAAGAGCTCTTTCGGGGTCAGGAAAATAAACATTTTTGTCACTGATTTTGGCATATCGATCACTCATGGGACAGCTTGCCAGGCTCTACCGTGCTGGCACTATACTCTCATTACTTTGTGGGGCTCTCTCAGAGGGGTGGTAGAATATTCATGGTAATTTGGAAGTAAATTGTGCAGCCACAATGCGGCGCGCGCAACGGGGAAAGCTGGTTTCTGCTCTACCGGGTATATATGTGTTTGTGGCTCAAGCATTCCTGGGCTTGAAATACTCTCCTCTGAAGGGCGGGTCTCTGAAGGGTGGGTCCTTGTAGGCTGGGTTTCTGACAAGCTGGGCTGGAGACTGGATTAATCTGTTGGGTGGAGATCTTCTGAGCTGAGGAGTGTGGATGGTGAAGCTCGCTTCCAGCAAGGTGTGGGGGGATTCTCTGGGCTCTTCCGAGGCTCCATCGGGATAGTGGACTCGGGTTGGAAGTTGCTCTCGCGGTCCATGGAATGCAGGGGGTTCAATGGGGAAAACTGGTTTCTGCTCTGCTAGGTATATCTGTGTCTGTGGCTCAAGCATTCCTGGGCTTGAAATACTCTCCTCTGAAGGGCAGGTCTCTGCAGGGTGGGTGCTTGTAGGCTGGGTTTCTGTGGAGCTTTGACATTGCTTCTAGACCCATGATGAATGCCTCAACATGCAGCAGCAGATCTCAACATACAGCAAAGCTCCACTAGGCTGACCCAAGACATTGATGTATCCTCTGGAAGCCTGCCGTGGGCTGCAATGAGAGCTGGATCCTGTCTGTGCTGAGAACTCTGTTAGTTATAATGAAAGAGAATAAATACACTATTGAATTTAGAAATTGTTATAATTATTCCCTATAGTACTTATGATGGTCCGACTTCCCTCTCGTCAGAACTCCACCCAGCAGACCAGCCTATCACAGCCCAGCTCACGCATCTGCAAGCGGCCACCTGGTTCATCAATAAATGCTGGATTTTGAGATGACTGCAAGAGTATGCTACCCGCACGGCAGAGCCTGGCAAGCTACCCGTGTCGTATTTGATATGCCAAATACCAGTAACAATTATTGACCTCATTCCTATGACCTGATGGAATGGTTTGAGGCTCTTTATTTTCCTGGAGCAAGCAGGTGCCCTTGGGCTCTACTTACATGAGACAGGACATATGGAGATGTTACTGGTGCCCACTCGAGCAAATTGATGATGAACGGGAAGACAGTTACAGTGACAGTGACTTATGATGGAAATCTTTTCAAATATTGACTGCCTTCCTAGTCACTGTAACTTTATCTTGTTAAAATAGTTTCATATGTTTTTACAGCAGTTTTCATAAGGAATGAGTGGAAAATTATATTAAAATATTGCCTCTAAGTTATGTAAAATAATACTCTAAATTATATTTCGCAAATTTTCAGATGTTGAAAATCCTTTCTTTAAAATTTTAGTATACGGCAAACACCTTCCACCCCCACTACTAGGTGTGTGTGAGCCCTGCACAGACAGTGGAACCACCCAGTCCCAGGGTAAAGATCTCGAACCAATGGGACTGAGGTTCACAAAGCCCTGGACCTGCCTCTGGACCGCTTCCTCCCAGCTCCTGCAAACACCTCCCATCCCACTTAATGTGTGTGACCCTTGATCAGCCAGAGGAGTCACCCACCTAAATCCCAAAACTCAAAACCGCATGGACACTAGCATGTCCACGTGAACTACTTACTATTTATCTTACCTGAGATACTAGTGAGCACTGGTCCCTACATTTTTGCCCCCACCCCAAACTCTGCCAACAACACAGACACCTACTAACTGTACTATCTAGCCACTCAGGAACACACATTTGCAACCTACAATAGTTGTTTTGGTAAAGCAATGCAGAATTCCATCAAGTTAAGTGAGTGAAGTCACTAACCCAGATGAGCCAAGCAATAATGATAAGCTATATAACCTCTCTGATAAGGAACTTCAGAAGGAATTGTTAAGGATGCATAAGGATTTCAAAGAAGCAATGGAACACAAAATCAATAACATAAAAGAGGACATGAGAGCAGAGATGAGTAAAATGCAGACCAAAATACAAGCAGAAATGGAGATAATAAAAATGTGGTAAGTGAAATGAAAAAACACACTGGAAGGCCTCCATAGCAGAGTAACAACTGCTGAAGAAAGAATTAGTGATCTCCAAGACAAAGTCCAAAGCTTCTCTAGACATCAGGAGAAGATGGAAAAAAGACTCACAGTTAACGAACAGACAAGAGATAATGGGATGAAATCACAAGGAATAACATAACGGATCTTGGGGTCCCAGAAGGGAAAGAAGAAAATCCTGATGAAGAAACTGTCAAGGCAACGAACCTTAATCTAGCTTGAAGCCCCATATGGGAGTGGCTTGGGAAGAAATCTATAAAAGCTGTCCTGCCCCAAGGACAGTGAGCAGATGCTGCCTGAGTCCCTGAGCCCTGAGTCCATCTTTGCAAATACAATTGCATGACACGTGATAAGGGAGATAATCGCAAACAGATATAGTCTCTTCAGTAAAGAGAAAACTGGTACTGAGAAAACTGGATATTCACATTTAAAAGACTGCTCTTTATACTTATTTTACATCAATTACTATATTTTTCACTGTTCTTGTGGTGCTTCTTTTATATTTTTAATTCTATTTATTTATTTATATTTTGCTTTTTGGGTCACACTAGGCAATGCTCAGGGGTTTCTCCTGGCTCTACACTCAGGAATTACTCCTAGCGGTGCTCGGGGCCATATGGATGCCGGGATCGAACCCAGATCGGCATGGGCGGGCTGCGGTGCAAGGCAAATGCCCTACCTGCTGAGCTATCACTCCAGCCCCTTGTGGTGCCTTTTAAACAATAGGAGTCATTAACGTTTTCTCTCTATTGAAACATATATGGATATATATGTATACGGATATGTATACATATATATCTGTATACTTAAGTATACTTATGTATACAGATACATATGTATCCATATATATATGTATATATATACAGATGCATATATAGACTCACGGGACTCAGAGAGCTTAAGTATATCTATACATCTATTCCCTCTATATACATATACAGACATTTATGTGTATATCTATACTTATTGGACTCAGAGAGCTTAAGTATATATAAGTGTATATCCATCCATCCATCCACTCCATCTTTCTATCCATCCGTCTATCTATCCGTCTGTCTGTCTATCTATCTATCTATCTATCTATCTATCTATCTATCTATCTATCTATCTATCTATCTATCTATCTATCTATCATCTATCTGTCTATCTGTCTATCTGTCTATCTGTCTATCTGTCTGTCTGTCTGTCTATCTATCTATGGCTCTATCTCTCTATCTATCTATCTATCTATCTATCTATCTATCTATCTATCTATCTATCTATCTATCTATCTATCTATCTATCTATCTATCTGTCTGTCTGTCTGTCTGTCTGTCTGTCTGTCTGTCTGTCTGTCTGTCTGTCTGTCTGTCTGTCTGTCTGTCTATCTAATCTATCCATGTGAGATGACAGACCAGGGTGATGCTGGATAGAAGGTCTAAAAAATCATTAATTTTAATATTATGGCAAGGTACGTAATAGTGCAAGCTTATAGGTTTTGTTTTGTTTTGTTGTTTGAGGGCCACACTCAACAGTGCTCAGGCTTTTCTCTCGGGGCTCTGCACTCAGGGACCCTCCTGACACAGTTCAGATGACCATATGTGGTATCAGGTGTTTAATCCAGGATGACAGAATGCTGACAAGAGCCCCACCTACTTTTATAACTGTCCAGCTTTTCTTCTTCTGAGTTTTTAGAAAAATTGCAAATCACAATTACAAAAGATGGAATTTATAAAATCTGCAAAAATCCATTCAAGTGAAAGAAAATGTATCTTATTTTTTTTTCTTTACTGAAGGTGACCTCCCGACAGGTACCTAGGGGGCCAGTGGTATTCCTGCTCTGCTCATACAACAGAGCCATGGTTCAGTGACAGGGTAGAGGGTGTGACCGTATGTGAAGCACACAGCTGTATGTCCTGTCCTATCTTCTGGACCCAAGAAAAAGTATTTTTAAATCATAATCTGTTTCTTTGAGAAAAGCAAGTTTACAGAACTAAAGCTCAAACCGAACATATAAGCAGCAATCTCTCCCTTTTACAAAATACATGCTTGAGGTGTAAGTACATCTTGGAAAAATAAGAGCCTGTTGCATCTTAAGTAGTATTAGACAGTGTGAGTAGTCTAAAAGGTGTTTGCCCAAGGATGTTTTGGTATTACTCTCAAGATTTTCACAGGCTTCTGATGTAGTTTGAAAAATCAAATTTCTTGTTAGTATTTGATGTTTATAGGTGTGTAAAATATGAAGGGAAGCCATTAAGCTGATTTTCACCTTCCTTGTCATTTTACATTATTTAGTTTTAAGGAAGGCTAATGCTACACAGAACTTTTATTGCTTTAATTTCAGTGTATGAGAAAGTTTAGGCTCTTTCATCTCTAGCCTTCCTCAGTTTTTAGTTCACTTTACAAATTGACACTTATTGTAACTGAACCAATTGTAATTTCATTATAGGAACTTAGCAATAGAAGTAAGCAGGAATAATTTAGAAACAACTTAGAAATACCAAAGAAGTTAAGGAACTTACTATGTTTGGGGTTACCTTGTTAATGCACTGAAAAATCAAAATCATGTTAAGCTTCTTTTCTCTAAGTTATGACCTTACATTATAACATTTTGTTTATTATATATACTTTAAATTTATTACCTATCTCCGCATTATTCTAGCCTCCCCCAATTAGTTGTTATCAATTTTGCAATTAATGCAATTTTACTCTTTGAAAGTTATAAAATATATTTATTAGTCAGAAGGGCTAAGAGGACAGGTAAAAATCAATATCTATGAGGTAATAGCTTTGTTGATAGGGTTACTAATGAAAGCTTATTTTGGAGGGACATTAAAGAACATATAGGTTTATATGCCAAAGAGGGTTTGCTGGCGGCAGGTTGGCTAGTAAAAGAAAAAATCTATGTAGGTAGATTTTCTTTGTAGAAAAGATCAGCATCGACCAAGGGGGTGTCTTCTGCTGATCCAACCTTGACACCCCAGACTTGAGAGGACCTTGACGCCATCCTGTGACACCATCTCTCTGGCCCTTCACCAACGGGCACAGCAGCATGAGCTGGGAGAGCTTTGAGCTATAGAGTTGCTCTTAGCTGTTGCCCCCGGCAGGGTTTTCATTCAGTAAAGTTGTCACAAGCTTTTGCTCTGTGTGTTCACACAGACTTTCTGAGTTCTTCTCTGACTGGGACCTGTTAGGGCTAAGCTAACCCTAAAAATAAGGTTGAGAAATCCTGAACTCCACCCAGCAGAAGAGCTAATCACAGCTAGGCTCATAGTTACCCGCCCTGCAGCAGTCTTTTTCAAGTCTGGCCCAGGTATACATGGGGCAGAGCTGCTACCAGCTCTCCCTGTGCCCAGCTGATCATGAATGCCCGGTAAGGATGGCGGGTTCTAGCTCTGGCCCACCACCCCATCAGAGCCTCACAAGAAGCCAGATGACCCCCCCACTCCATGAGGGCCTCCATTTTCTGCATCCAAATTCCCTTCTCATCAGAACTCCACCCACAAGACGAGCCTATCACAGCCTGGATCATCAATACACACCCTGCAGCAGTCTTTTTCAAGTCTGCCCCTGGTATGCTGATCCAGAGATTCACAGACATGGGGCAGAACTGCTACTTGCTCTCCCTGTGCCCAGCCGCTCACGAGGCACCCAGGAGGGATGGCAGGTTCTAGACCTGACCCGCCACCCCAGTAGAGCCTCACAACAAGTCAGATGACCCCCCCCTCCATGAGGGCCGCCATTTTCCACATCCGGGCTTCCCTCTCACCAGAATTCTACTCAGCAGACGAGCCTATCACAGCTTCCCTCGTGCAACTGCTTGCGGCTGTGTGGTTCATCAATAAATGCTGTATTTAGTATAAATTGTAGTATAAATTGACTACAAGAGTATGCCACCTGCAAAGCAAGCCTGGCAAGCTACCCGTGTTGTATTTGATATGTCAAATACCAGTAACAATTATAGACCTCATTCCATGATGTAATATAATGGTTTGAGCTCTTTATGTTCCTGGAGCAAGAAGATGCCCTTGGGCTCTACTAGCATGAAGCAGGACATATGGAGATGTTACTGGTGCCTGCTCGAGGTGAACCGGAAGACAGTGACAGTGATAGACAGAAAATTGGCCATTAGTCATGTACCCTTAAAACCATCAAAGGATCAGTTAAGATTGCTGTGGAATGTTTCAATTTGGGGTTTACATGTACTTCAAACTTGCCTTACTATACTGAATTGGTTTGAATTCTTCAAACATGAAGTTAGTCTACTTTCACTGATAATAGTTTCAAATATCAGATTCCAAGAGCACAGGGATTTTTCAACAGTTCATTTTAAAGTTTGTATTCAAGTATTATAGTTTAGGTCACACATTTTCAATAGCATTATGATTTATGGTTTTGATACTTACAGTAACTTCACCTCACCAAAACCAAAGTGCCCAATACCTTCTGCAGATGTTTTTATCTAACTTCTATACTACATTCCCATGTTCTTGTGTCTGTTTGTTTAGTTGTTGTGTTTTGCTTGGTTAGGTGGAGAAAAAGTAGTGTAAGAGGGAGAAGTTCATGAGAAAAATATTAACACTTTTCTCCACTCCGGCAACTGATACTGAAAAACTTCATTAAAATTTGCCTTTAGGTTCCCTTTCAAATACCCATGGAAATGCTGCCAAGATATCTTGCTACTAAATAAAAAGCATCTCCTGCCCCTGTTTGTAGATACTTTGAGCATCATTGTAAGAGTGAAAAGATGAGTATGTTAAGTCCTAGCTCTAGTCACTCTTATGTGGGGACACTGTATAGCTATCAGTTTAGTCATCCTAGAATCATTAAGTCAATCTATTTTATATTAAAAGCCTATTATACATACTATTATTTAATAATACATATTCTTTAAATACATACTATTCTTTAAAAATAGGGGCCAAAGAGACTATAGCAGATAAAGCATTGGCCTTGTATGCAGCTGACCCAGGTCCCATCCCTGGCTGCCCAAGTAACCCCTGGGGCAGAGCTCAGAGTCTGAAGTAACCCCTGAGCATTGCTGGGTGTGGGCCCCAAACAAACAAAACCAATCAATAAAAATAATCAAGACTTTCAGTATTTAAATACAAAAGAGTAAATGAAATGACCCTTAAATGAACTAGCAAGACAGGTAAAGAATGCTTTGCATTTGAGATAAATGATCACTGAAGGTATTTATGATTTCCTTGAGTGTCACCTTATAATCTCAAACAATTTTTTCCAGAAAATGTTTCTGTAATACAGGTAAAAGTGTAAATAGCTTCGTAATACTTGACATGTTTGTCACTACTGATTTCTAATATAATATCTCAATTAAGTATTTTACAAATCAAGCTATTACTTTAGTAACACATGTTATGTCTTTATCATTTTTTTTGTTTTTGTTTGCTTGTTTTGATTCTGCTCAGGATTTACCTACTCCTGGTTCTGTACTCAGAGAGTCCTACTGTGGGGGTGTGGGGGACCTTATGCTGTACTGGGGATTAAACCTGGATTAAGCATGTGTAAGACAAATAACCTATACCACGTATTAACCCCAATAAATTTAAGTAGAGAAACAGAGACTAATATATAATTATTTACTATTTATTATCCTTCTCTACATTTCAGCGGCATTTTTTAGCTGTCGGTGCAGGATGTGGGGAGCAACACACAACCACTCTCTGAAGCTATTCCTATCTCTGTGCTCAGGAGTGACACCTAGAGGTGCTTGGGACTAACTGCATGAAAGCAAGTTCTGTAACATACAACCTCTCCAGCCCCCAACAACTCAGCTTTTATTAAAGGATATAATTCAAATCAGTAATTTAATTCAAAGACAAATATTATCTTTCATGCATCAGTGTTAATAACTACAAAATTTACTAAACTACTAATGGAAATATTAATTTGATGAAAATAGTTGTTTAATATAAATTTGATACGAACTTTTTTTCTTTCTTAAAAACTTATTTTAATAAGATGAAGTAGTTTGGAATGTAGATATTAAGTTTGTGCACACTGGGCCCTATATTATACAGATTAAAAGATCAGGGAAAGAAAGCTATGAAGGGGAGTAAGTAAGAAGAAGCCGGTGGGAGATAACAGGGCACAAAGCCTCGGACCCTGGATAGTGGAACAGTGGGGTACACGTGTACATCTGAGCCATAGAACCAATGACACTGAAAGCGCGAGTCCCAAACTCAAGAACCAAACTTGAAAGTGTGCCCCTTAGACAAGCACAGTGGTATCTTAGGATATTAATTAGAATTTGACAATGCCAGTGTAATGGTTTGGCACATTGTATGCCTGAAACCCTATTATGAGTAGGTCAGCAAATAAAGGGGCCTTATAAAAAATAAAAGTTGACTAAAGTCCATTAATAAAATCCACTGTTTTTAGGACTTTAACACATCATTAATGTTTTTCTCTCAGAATTATCTCAAAATGAACTGAAAATGCATGCATGGCCATAGTTTCTCTATATTTTAGTGTTCCAAGGGTAGCTCGTTTAATACATGCTCAGTTTTTTTAAATGTAAAGATAAATTAAATAGGGTGGAGCTAGAAAGAAAAAGACAAATGGAAATTTGTTTCACAATATTTTATTTTCACTATGACTATGAAATATTTGGAAATACATCAATATGCTTATTCTATTACCAAGGAACCACAATTAATTTCCCTAAAATGTAATTTTTCCTTGTCATTTATTTTCCAGTACATTGCCTTTTAATCTCAAAAATACATTTCATTTGTAAATCAAAATAGTGACAGAGTTTGATTTTCTTTTATTGCAATGATTCAAAAACTGAAAATCACCTATGCATTGGGCAAGTAAAAAACAAAGAGGCAAACAGTGCTTTATTTTCTGAAGTTTGCATTCTTGATGCTATTGTGGATATGATGCTACTAAGGACAGGTGAACTCCTTACTAGGGTGACTATTTCTAATAGTCATATGTGAAAGAAAAGCATTTAATAATAGGATAGTATTTGCTAGAAAATAGTCTTTTTAAAATATTTTTATAATACCACCATGAGATATACAATTACAAATATGTTGATAAGATGTTCATATTTGGGTCTCTGTCATACAGTGTTCCAGCACCCATCCCTCCACCAGTGCCCATTTCTCACCACCAATGTCCCCTATTCCCTCCCCTATCCCCTAGCCTGCCTCTATGGCAGGTTCTTTATTTCTTTCTCTTTCTCTTTTCTCTTTCTCTTTCCTTCCCTTCCACATTGTGGGTTAAAATACATACATTAAGAGGTTGTCATGTGTATCTTTTTTGCCTGTATTTATTGCTCAGTTCTAGGTTGGTATTAGCACTTTCGACAATTATTAGCACACTGTTCCATAGAAAAGAGTCTTTAGGTGAGGGATGGTGTCTAAATATTGGACAATTCCACTTTTCAATGTAAAGTTCTGTGGGCAGAAGTTTAATCTGTAGTTGGATATCTAGAATAATTAGAGGTTTAACAAAACATTCATTGATGATATCTTAAGGGTATGGAAGAAGTCAGGAAAGCCTTAAGGTATTTCTTATTTTTGATGATGTTAACAATAATAAACTGTAACAAAGCATTACATGCTGACAAAATGGGGACATTTATTACTCTATGCTCAAAAATAGAAATTCTATTTTGAGTCATATGGAGAAAGAGTTTGTTGGTTAATTGGCCATGTAGCTTATATTTAATTTTTGAGAGAATGAGTAACACGCTATTACTAGTACACAATACATTTTTGATTTGTGAATTTAGTCAAGAGAAAAACAAAATATTTTTATTTTTACACTGAGCCCAAATCATTCTATTTGACCTTCTGATACATTGCCACCATATGGTTTTATTTATAGATGTTACTCAGTTTTGCTAAGTTTCTCTCTGCTCGAGGATTTGTAGATCTACCCTAGAGAGATAAGACAGCTCTCACGGGCAAAATAAGTTTTCCTTAACAGCACACATCATGCTAACATCTTTCAATCTCAGACAATTCCTCTTCAGAAGAGGTTTCTGAATGGATATTAAATTAAAATAATAGCTTGGCTATTAAAAATAAGTTGTTTCTTTTCAAAGTTTTCACTAGTGACAAAGGAGGTGTGTTAAACCTCCTTTTTTTTTTTTGTTTAAAATTAATATTAGCTTGGGGGCCGGAGTGATAGCCCAGCAGGTAGGGGCGTTTATCTTGCACATGGCCAGCCAATGCCGGCCGGGTTCTATCCTTGGCATCCCATATGGTCCCCTGAGCACCACCAGGAGTAATTCTGGAGTCAGAACCAGGAGAAACCCCTGAGCATTGCTGGGTGTTACCCAAAAAAGCAAAATAAATAAATAAATAAATCACTTGATCACTTGAATCCCGTTATTCATCGATTTGCTCGAGGGGGGGCGCCAGTAACATTTCCATTGGACCCTATCACGTGCCAATGTAGCCCAATGGTATCTGGTTGATTCAGGAATATGAAGCCGCTCATATTCAAAACGCTCCTTCAAGGTCTTTACAAGGGAAGTCTGACCATCTTGTAGGTGGGCGGCCACGTGATCTTTTGACATCCCGTGGGATCCAGTCGGTAATGGCTCTAGTCCAGCGGTTGTCTCCAAATCGCATTACATGTCCAGCCCATCTGATTTTCGATGCCTTGGCAAACGAGACAGCGTCCCTGATTCTGGAATAGCGACGGAGGTCAGAACTCTGGATTCCTTCTCTCACTTGAGTGAGGCGTGATATTTCAAGCATAGCTCTTCGATTCCTCTCTGGGAGACCCTAATAGCATTCTCATCCTGCTTTCGTAGGGCCCAGGTCTCTGAGGTGTATGTTAATGCAGGGAGAACGGTGGAGTCAAAGAGATGTGCCCAGAGCCAGAGGTTCTTTGTCCTTTTAGCTATTTCTTCGATGCCTTTGAAGGCATTCCATACCGCCTCTCTTCCTCCCGCGCAGCTCAGGTTTTAGGTCGTTAATCATGTTGATTTCTCGGCCTAGGTACACATAACTGCTGCATTCAGAGATGTTTGTTCCATTGAGAGTAAATGGGGCCTCAGGAACTAGTTCATTCTTCATGAACATTGTTTTATTTAGACTCAGCTGTAGACCTATCTTTCCACATTCTCGGTCGAAGTCAGCCAGCATCTGTGCCGCTTGGCTAATGTTTGGTGTTATTAGCACGATGTCATTAGTGAAGCAGAGGTGGTGTAGTTGCCGACCATCTATCTTCACTCCCATTCCTTCCCATTCTAATTGTTGCATGATGTTCTCGAGGGTGGCACTGAACAGTTTGGGTGAAATGGTATCAACCCCTCTTTTCACATTAATGATCACTTCTTTGTAGAATGGTGAGATCCTGGTGGTGAATCTGTAATACAGCTCACGAAGGATCTTGATGTACTGGGTTTGAACACCCTGTTTGGCTAGGGCTTCAATGACCGCTTCAGTCTCCACAGAAGCAAAGGCTTTCTGTAAATCAATGAACGTGAGACAGAGCAGCGTCTTGTACTCCCTACAAACCTCGATAAGCTTGGTTACTGTGTGGATATGGTCGATTGTGCTGAATCCTTTCCGGAAGCCTGCTTGCTCGCATGGTTGTCCTTCATCTAGTGTTCTGCTAATTCTGCCCAGGATGACTCGTGTAAACAGCTTGTAGATGACAGACAACAGGCAGATGGGGCGATAGTTGCCGATGTCGTGAATGTCTCCCTTCTTGAACAGTAGAACTGTCCTGCTGGTTTTCCATTGGGAGGGCACCTTGCATTCGAATTGGTAGCGTGTGAAGAGCCAAGCTAGTGTATTGATGAGTACCTATGGCAGATTCTTCAGGTGTTCGGGTCTGACTTTGTCTGGGCCTGGTGCTGTTTCTTCTTTACAGAGATGGCATGTCGGATTTCTGAAGGGAGAAAGTTGGGAATGACATATCCATCCTGTAGAATTTGGTATGTGGGCAGGTGGATGTGGCTATCAAAGAGATTTGAGTAGAAGTCCTGAATAATCTTCTCCATTGCCTACCTGGAAGATGTGATAGATCCATCAGGGCGTTGGAGGGCAGTCATCTTGTTCTTATAGTTGGCGAAGGACAGGCGGGCAGTGCGAATGCTTTTCCCGGCTTCTGCTGCATCTTCAAGTATTTCTGCTCTTCTGTCTTTGAGGACTTCTTTTATCGCTTCTCTGCACCATTTAGCAAGCTTGGACGTTAGCATTTGGTCTCCTGAGGCTCGCACTTTTCCACGTTGGCTATTGAGCTCGAGAGTTTCTGAAGACAGGCGTCCCTTTTGTCTCTTTCTCTCTCTCTCGGCATTCTTCGCACAATAATGGAGGTGCTGAACCAGTCGGTTGTATTCTTCATCGATGTCGCCAATGGTGGTATCTTCCCATGTTGCTGTAATGGTGCCAAAGAGTTCCCAGTTGGTGGTCGCTCTGGAGTTCTCTTCTTAAACTTTGTAGCCTTTTCTTCCTGTTGCAGGAGGTAGAATTTTGCACTGAAGGAGACGATGGTCTGATCCTGTTTGGAATTTGGGAACGACAGCTACATCGGTCAGACAAAACTGTAGATTAAAGATGATGTGCTCAATTTCATTGTGGAACTGTCCGCCAGGAGATTCCCATGTCCAACATTTCGCTTCAGCTTTCTGGAACTGTGAGTTGCCATGAATGGTCTTGGTGGACATGATGAACTCAGATAGTCTCTCACCCTGTTCATTCCATTCTAGGCCATGGGTCCCGATGTGGAGTTCTTGAGCCGATCTTCTTGGTCCTATCTTGGCATTAAAATCACCAACTATGATCTTGTAGAAGGTGTGATCTTTTTATAGAACTCCTCCAGTTCCATGTCGAATTTCTCAAGTTCATCTTCTTTGTATGTGGATGTTGGTGCGTAGACAATGAAGATAGAAATTTCTGGCAGTGGGCCACATCTCTTCAAGTGTAATCGTCCTATTCGGTTTCTTAGGCATAAAATAAATAAATAAATAAATAAATAAATAAATAAATAAAATTAATATTAGCTGAATTCCTAATGATTAGCTTTCAAATAAACAAATGCACTATCAAAGAAATTATTGTCTAGAAAAATGTGATCTAAATGTGAAAGGCTAAAGAATTTATTTTAAGCAGACTTTCAGTCACTGAGTTCCTGAAAGATGATTCAAATGGTGGCCCTAACTAAAATGCTTATCTTAATAAGGCATATTTACAGTACATAATAAATGTTTAAATTAGATTAATTAGTATGTACAGATGAGTCTTTCTTACTGCTTAGAATGATTTGCCTTGCTAAAGTAGTAAATCTAGATGAGTTGAGCACTCAAATGATTCTAATAACAACACTTGGCATTTGTACAGTGCATTATATTTTCTAAGTACTTTATAATTACAGTATTAATTAGTTAAGTGACACTGTGATCTTGTGAAGAGGTCCACATCATTATTCCCCTTTACAAATGGGAAACTTTATGTGAAGAACAGAGTAATTCACATTGCAAGTAAATCAGGTTAAGCTTAGAAAACCTTCTGCATGATTTGTGAATGCCTGCTGTTGCATTTGTAGGAGAAATTACTTTGAAATCATATTGTTTTGGCACAATGTCAGTGGTTTTATCCCTAATATGCTTTTTCAGAAACCTAACAAAGGATGAGAAAGAAAGATCCTCGTTTGGCATGCACCACTAAAACATTTACAGTTATGGAACCAGGATGATAGTACAGTGGGTAGTAGACTTACCTTGCATGCAGCAGCCATGGGTTCAATGTCTAGCATCCGCTATAGTCCCGTGAACCAAGCAGGACTGTTCCCCTAGTGCTGAGCCAGGAGTAAGCCCTGAGCACCACCTGGTGTGGCCCAAAAACCAACCAACCAGCAAACCAACCAAATACATAGAAACATATATTATGATATAAATCAATGTTATTTCAATAAAATTTGGAAAACATAGGGGCCAGGATGCTAGCTTAGACACTCTGCTTGCATGCCTAAACGGGCATTCTATGTCTGATCCTGTTTTGCTGTTTTGCTCCCAACCATGGCCAGATATAGGCATGTTAACCCTCCACCTCCCACCGTTATATCGAAACCTTAAGGTCTGTACTTCTAGGATGAAGTCTTGAATAATACTTGCTGTGGCCCTTAACAAAACAATATGGAGAATTAGTGTTAATTAAATAAAATAAAGAAAAATTCATTATAACACTCAGTTCGAATTGTTCAAAGTGACACTTTATGTTGAAACTCCTTGAAAAAAAATCTGTTCTTGAACTTAAAAGAGGTATTTTTATTTATATTTGTTTGCTACTTGGGGTGGCACAACTGGCAGTGTTTAGGCCTTACTCTTGGTTCTGCATCAGGTGGTGCTTGGGGACCAGATGTGGTGCAGGGGTCTATTGCCTGCTGTCTCTTTAGGCTCACAGAGTCATTTCTAATGAAACTTTTATGACTTTAAGTCAGGATAATTCAAAGTAATAGCTTCAAAAGTTGACGAGTCTGTAAAATTTACTTAAATCTTGGACCAGAGAGATGACAATTCAGTCATCTGAGCATATTCTTGAATGTGGGAAGCGTGTCGATCACTCAGTGGTTCCTGACTACCTCCAGATGTGACCTCTAAGCACTACCGTTTCCCTCAAAGCAAAAGAAATCAACAAACAAAAATACAGAACAATCACACTGGTTATAAATAAAATTTAAATAGAATTTCCAAGAACTTTAAAGAATAATTTTTGACTAATTTCAGTAAGCAACTTCAACTAGCATTAATAAGTCATTTATTTATTTTCTGGCTTCTGAAGGATAATCCTAAAATCAATTAAGCAAGACCTTTTTTTTGTTTTAAAATTACACTTTTTCAAGATTAAGATAATAAAATAAGTCAACGAGAAACATAAAAACTGAGAAAAACAAAGATGTTTTTTACAAATGTACAAATTTACTGTGGTTAAATGAGGTCACAAGAATGAGTCACTCATATAATAGGATTAGGGAACCTATTAAAAGGAGTCATTGGTAGCACAGACCAAAATGATAGAAGTGGGATGGGGATGGAGAGGAAGAGAGAGAAAGAGAGAGAGAGAGAACAAAAGTGTCTGCATAGAGGCAGACCTGGGGTGAGGGGGGGGGAGGTGGAAGGAGGGAAACTGGGGTCAGGGAAGTGACCCTCTAGGCCAAGAGAGCAGTTCTGAACTAACTCCTGAAAGCACTCCTGCAAAAAATCATGATCTTATCCTTCAAGTTCAGAATTTAATTTAATACTTTAAGAGTTTAAATAATGCGGGGCCGGGAGTTAGCCCAGCGGGTAGGGCGTTGGAGCCGGCCAGGGGGCCGGTTCCCCAGCATCCCATATGGTCCTCGCGCGCCGGGGTAATTCCTGAGTGCAGAGCCAGGATAACCCCTGAGCACGCCGGTGTGACCCAAAAAGCCAAAAAGCAAAAAAAAAGAGTTTAAATAATGCAATTTCACAAAAACACTGAGAAATAAGTAGCCAAGAAATGTTAAAATTCACAATAAAGATTTTGAGTCAGATTGAAATTAATAGCCAGAAAAATAAGCAGTACAAGAAGTTATTGCTGACATAAAATGAACTATGGATCATAATTTGGCAAAGTACAACAAACTAAGAATTTAGTTGATAGGGATGGGGAGATAATACAGAGGGTGTGGAATTTGCCTTGTATGCAGTCCACCTTCCATTATTTTGTGCCTTCATTTCTTTTTTATAGTTTTATAGTTTTGGTGGATACATTTATTCCAAATAACTTCCTCTTTATTATGCTATTGCAAATGATAGTTTGTTGTACTATCATGTTCAGAAATTCAACTGATCATTGTACTGTTTCACATCTTGCAACTTTATTGAATTAGTTTATAAGTTCTGAGAGGTTTTGTGTGTGTGTCTGTGTGTGTGTGCATGTGTTGTTTTTAGTCGTATTCTTTTATAATATGAAAGGTAATTTTATCTACAGAGACAATTTGACATCTTCCTTTCTGTGTTGGATACCTTTTTTTTTTTTTTTTAATAAAAATGTTCATGTTTCAGTTTCGCCATACAGTGTTCCAGCACCCATCTCTCCACCATTGTCCATTTCCCACTACCAATGTTCCTGATTCCCTCCCCACTCCCTAGCTTGCCTCCGTGGCAGGTTCTCAATCTCTTTTCTCTCTCTTTCTCTCTTTCTCTCTTTCTTCTCTTACATATTGTGGATTGTAATACATATACATAGAGGTTATCATGTGTATCTTTTTGCATGTATTTAATGCTAAGTTCTACATGGTAATAGACTTTCGACAATTATTGGCACACTGTTCCCTTCTCTGTCTTACCAAAACCTCTGTTCCCACACGTTAGTGGGAATTTCCACTTTTGACAAGACCTCCTGATTCATGTGTCGCCTGACCTTGGATATTGGCATCATAATATGTAAATATATATGTGTGTGTGTGTGTATGTGTGTGTGTGATGTAAATAAATGCATTCTCTCTATATTTATCTCTCCTTCTGGCTAATTTCACTCAAAATGATCTTCTCCATGTCCATCCATTTATAGGCAAATTTCATAACTTCATTTTTTCTAATAGCTGCATAGTATGCAACCATATAGATGTTCCAAAGTTTCTTTACCGAGTCATCAATTTGCAGGCACTCTGGTTGTTTTCAGAAAAGCATTCGCACCGCCCACCTGTATTTCGCCAACTATAAGACCAAGATGACTGTCCTTTGACTCCCTGATGGATCTATCACATCTTCCAGGAAGGCAATGGAGAAGATTATCCATGACTTCTACTCAGATCTCTTTGATAGCCAAGACCACCTGCCACATACCAAATTCCACAGGATGGATATGTCATTCCCAATGTTCTCCCTTCCGAAATCCGACAGGCCATCTCATTTGTAAAGAAGGGAACAGCACCAGGCCCAGACAAAGTCAGAACTGAACACCTGAAGAATCTGCCGTCGGTACTCATCAATACACTAGCTCGGCTCTTCACACGCTACCTGTCCTAATGCAAGGTGCCCTCCCAATGGAAAACCAGCAGGACAGTTCAACTGTTCAAGAAGGGAGACATTCACGACATCGGCAACTATCGCCCCATCTGCCTGTTGTCCATCATCTACAAGCTGTTTACATGAGTCATCAAGAACAGGATTGGCAGAACACTAGATGAGGGACAACCATGCAAGCAAGCTGCATTCCGGAAAGGAATCAGTGCTATTGACCATATCCACACAGTAACCAAGCTCATTGAGGTTTGTAGGGAGTACAAGATGCCTCTCTGTCTCACGTTCATTGATTTAAAGAAAGCCTTTGATTCTGTGGAGACTGAAGCAGTCATCGAAGCCCTAGCCAAACAGGGTGTTCAAACCCAATACATCAAGATCCTTCGTGAGCTGTGTTACGGATTCACCACCAGGATCTCACCATTCTACAAAGAAGTGATCATTGATCCCAAAAGATGGGTTCGACAGGGTGATACCATTTCACCAAAACTCATCAGCGCCACCCTCGAGAACATCATGCGACAATTAGAATGGGAAGGAATGGGAGTGAAGATAGATGGTCAGCAACTACACCACCTCCGCTTCACTGATGATATCATTCTAATAACACCAAACATTAGCCAAGTGGCACAAATGCTGGCTGACTTCGACCGAGAATGTGGAAAGATAGGTCTACAGCTGAGTCTAAAGAAAACTGTGTTTATGAAGAATGAACTAGTTCCAGAGGCCCCATTCACTCTGAATGGAACAGACATCTCTGAATGCAGCAGTTATGTGAACCCTAGGTCAAGAAGTCAACATGATGAACGACCTAAAACCTGAGCTGTGCAGAAGGAAGAGAGCAGCATGGAATGCCTTCAAAGGCTTCAAAGAAATAGCTAAAAGGACAAAGAACCTCTGGCTCCGGGCACATCTCTTTGACTCCACCGTTCTCCCTGCATTAACATACGCCTCAAAGACCTGGGCCCTACAAAAGCAGGATAAGAATGCTATTAGGGTCTCCCAGAGAGGAATCGAAAGAGCAAGGGATGGAATATCACGCCTCACTCAAGTGAGAGAAGGAATCCGGAGTTCCAACCTTCGTCGCTATTCCAGAATCAGGGATGCTGTCTCGTTTGTCAAGGCATCAAAAGTCAGATGGGCTAGACATGTAATGCGACTTGGACATGACCACTGGACTAGAGCCTTTACAGACTGGATCCCATGGGATGTCAAAAAGGTCACGTGGCCACCCAACTACAAGATGGTCAGACTTCCTTGTCAAGACCCAGAAGGAATGGTTTGAGGCTCTTCATATTCCTGAATCAACCAGATGCCAATTGGGCTACATTGGCACGTGATAGGTTCCAATGGAAAATTTACTGGCGCCCGCTCGAGCAAATCGATGAATAACGGGATTCAAGTGATCAAGTGATCTGGTTGTTTCCAGATTCTGGCTATTGTGAATAATGCTGCTATGAATATAAAATTAGGAATGGTGTTTCCGCTGCGTGATTTTGGCTTCCCAGGGTATAAATCCAGGAGTTGTATGGCTTGGTCAAATGGGAGTTCAATTTCTAGTCTTTGAAGGAATATACATATAGTTTTGCAAAAAGGCTGTACCTGTCAACATTCCCACCAACAATGGATGAGAGTATCCTTTTCCTGCATCCACGCCAGCACTTTTTCTTTCTCTTTTGGATATGTGCTAGTCTCTGTGGTGTGAGATGATATCTCATTGTTGTTTTGATTTGCATCTCTCTATTGAATAATAATGATGATCATTTTTTCATATGTCTTTTGGCCATTTGAGCTTCTTCCTTGCCGAAATTTCTATTCATTTCTTCTCCCCATTTTTGATGGGGTTGGCTGTTTTCTTCTTGCAAAGTTCTACCATTGCCTAATATATACTGGATATTAATCGCTATCAGATGGTATTGGGTGAATATTCTTTCCCATTCTGTGGATTGTCTTTGTATATTGGTCATTGTTTCTTTTGAGGTGCAGAAGCTTTTTAGTTTCATGTAGTCCCATAGTTTATCTTTTCTTCTGGTTGTTTTGTTAGCGATGTTTCATTTTTGAATATGTCCTTAGCTTCAATGTTGTGGAGGGTTTTTCCTATATTTTATTCGGGGTACTTTATGGATTCAGCTCTGATATTGAGATCTTTAATCCATTTTGATCTGAGTTTTGTGCATGGTGTTAGACAGTGGTCCAAATTCATTTTTTCACATGCAGCTTTCCAGTTTTCCCAGCACTGCTTCTTGAAGAGGTTTTCCTTGCTCCATTTCATATATTTTGTTCCATTATTTAAGATTAATTGTTCATGTATTTGAGACTGGTTGTCAGGATACTCAAGTCATTCCATAGATCCACAAATCTGTTTTTATTCCAATACCATACTGTTTTAATTACCCCTGCTTAGTAGTAGAGTTTGAAGTTGGGATAGTGATGCCTCTCATCTTCTTTTTTCCCAAGGTTTGCTTTAGCTATCCGTGAGGTTTATTATTCCATACAAATTTCAGAAGTGTTTGGTAAATTTCTTTGAAGAATGTCATGCATATCCTTCTAGGGATGGCATTGAATCTGTACAAAAGCTCTAGGGATTATTACCATTTTGACAACGTTGATTCTACTGATCCATGAGCAGGGAAAGTGTTTCCACTTCCTTGTGTCCAATTTTAATTCTTGAAGAAATGTTTTGTAGTTCTCTTTGTAGAGGTCCTTTACATTCTTCATCCAACTGATTCCTAGGTATTTACTTTTCTGTAACACACTTCATAATGGGATTTTTTTTTTAATATCCGTTTCCTCTTTTCGTTATTTTCTATAGAGGGAAGTCACTGACATTTGGGTATTGATTTTGTTCCCTGCCAATCTACTATAAGCATCTATTGTTTCTAGGAGTTTTTTGGTAGAGAGTCTAGGGCTTTCTAGGTATAATATCATATTATCTATGAATAATGTTAGCTTGACTTTTTTCCTTGCCTATCTGGATGCCCTTAATGTCCTTTTCTTCTCTGATTGCTATGGCACTATGGCAGGTACTTCCAGTACTATATTGAATAAAAGAGTAGAGAGGGGGCAACCTTGTCTTGTCCCTGATCTTAGGGGAAGGCTTTCATCAATAAATGCTGGAGATATAGGTGTCTACAAGAGTATGCCACCCTGCACGGTAGGAGCGTGGCAAGCTACCATGTTTGTTTTTGTCATGCCAAATACCAGTAACAATTATATACCTCATTCCAATGACCTGCTGGAATGGTTTTAGGCTATTTGTGTTCCTGGGAGTAGGCAGATACCCTTGGGCTCTACTAGCATGAGACAGAACATATAGAGATGTTACTGGTGCCTGCTCAAGCAAATCGATGATGAACGGGAAGACAGTGATACAGTGATAATGGTACTTGCTATTGGCTTTTGGTAGATGGCTGTGACTATCTTGAGGAAGGTTCTTTTCATTCCCATTTTTTGGAGGGTTTTAATCATGACCAGGTGCTGGATCTTGTCAAATGCTTTCTCTGTGTCTATTGATATGATAATATGGTTTTTTATTTTTCTCTTATTGATATGATGCCTTATGTTGATTGACTTGCAAATGTTGAACCATCCTTGCATTCCCGGGATGAACCCTACTTGGCCATGATGTATAATCTTTTTATGAGTCTTTGGATTCTGTTTGCTAGTGTTTTGCTGAATATCTTAGCATCTGTGTTCGTCAGGGAGATCAGTCTATAGTTTTCTTTCTTTTTTGTTATCTCTCCCTGCTTTGGGTATGAGGGGTGATATGTGCCACATAGAAGCTGTTTGGTAGTGTTTCTTTTTCTCCTATATCCTGGAAGAGCTTGAAAAGGACTGGGAGTGAGTCCTCCTTAAAGGTTTTGTAGAATTCACTAGTGAATACATATGAACCTGGGCTTTTGTGTTTGGGCAGACTTAATTTCGGTTTCAATTTCCTCGATGGTGATAGGCTTATTCATGAACTGTAGGTCTTCTTCTTTCAGCTCTGGGAAGTTATAGGAGTTCAGGAATTTATCCATTTCTTCTAAGTTCTCATGTTTCATGGCATTCACACTCTCAAAATAATATCTGATGACCTTTTGGATTTGTGTGGTTTCTGATGTGATTTCCCCCTTTTCATTTCTGATTCTGTTTATTTGGGTTCTCTCTTTCCCTGTCCTTACAAGTCTTGCCAGTGGTGTTGATCTTGTTTAGCTTTTGAAAGAGCCAGCTCTTGGTTTCATTAATCTTTGGATTGTTTTTTGGGTTTCGAGCCCATTTATTTCCTCTCTAATTTTTGTTATTTCCTTCTTTCTGCCTTGGTTGGGTTCCTTTTGTTGGTCTTTTTTCTAACATTTTGAGCTGTGAAGTCTGGTTATTTGTGTGGGCCCTTACTTCTTTCCTGATGAATGCTTGCAGAGCTATGAACTTTCCTCTTAACACTGCTTTTGCTGTGTCCCACAAATTCTGATAGTCAGTGTCCTCATTTTCACTTGCTTCCACAAATCATGGATCTCTGTTTGATTTCTTCTATGAAACACTGGTTGTTCAGCAGTGAGCTGTTCAGTTTCCAGGTGTTTGGTTTAACTGCCTGTTTCTGTATGTGGTTAACTTCTAATTTCAGTGCATCATGGTCTCTAAAAGATAGATGACACAATTTCTATCTTTTTATTTTATACAGGTATGTTTAGTGGCTCAGCATGTAGTCTACCTTGAAGAATGTTCTGTGTGCACTGGAGAAAATTGTGTATTCAGCTTGTTTGGGATGAAAAACCCTGTATATATCAACCGACCCTCTATCTTTCATTTCTTCCTTCAGGGCCAGTATTTCCTTGGTGAGTCTCATTCTTGTCTATCTATCAAGAGTTAACAAAGCAGTGTTGAAGTCTTTGACTACTATTGTGTTGCTGTCAATGTCTTCTTTGAAGTCTATTAGCAGTTTTTTTTCAGTACTTAGCTGGCCCCTCATTGGGTGCATTTATGTTTAGGAGTGTAATTTCTCCCTGGTATATGCATCCCTTAATTATTAAGAAATGTACTCACTGTCCCTTCTAACCTTTTGTAGCCCTGAAGTCTAGTTGTCAAATAGATATTTCCTTCAAATAGCAAGGGGCAGAGCTGCTACTTGCTCTCCCTGTGCCCAGTCACTCATGAGGCACCCAGGAGGCATGGCGGGTTCTAGCCCTGGCCTGCCACCCCAGCAGAGAGCCTCACAACAAGCCAGACAACCCCTCGACTCCATGGGGGCTGCCATTTTCCACATCTGGACTTCCCTCTCGTCACAACTCCACCCAGCAGACCAGACTATCACAGCCCGGCTCACGCAGCCACTAGCGGCCGCGTGGTTCATCAAAAATGCTTTATTTAGAGGTGACTACAACTGTATGCCACCCGCAGCAAGCTTGGCAAGCTGCTTGTGTAGTATTTTATAAGCCAAATACCAGTAATATTTATATTAGGTCATTCCTGTGACCTAATATAATGGTTTGAGGCTCTTTATGTTCCTGGAGCAAGCGGATGCCTTTGGGTTCTACTAGCATGAGACAGGACATATGGAGATATTACTGGTGCCTGCTCTAGCAAATAGATGATCAAGGGGAAAATAGTGATAGTGATAGTGATTCCTTCAAATATGAATGTGAGTCTGGCTGTGTAAAGAATTCTTGGTGAGGCCTTCATTTTGTTGAGTCTTTTCACGATATCCCACCATTTTCTTTGGGCTTGGAGTGTTTCCTCTGAAAATCTGCTGTAAATCTTAGGGATTTTCCTTTGTATGTGATTTCCTTCTTTGATCTTGCAGCTTTTAGTATTCTATCTCTATCTATAGTTCTGTCATTTTTATTAGAATATGTCTTGGAGTATTCTTATTTGGGTTTCTTTTTCGATGGTACCCCTTCGAACCTCCTGAATCTGGGAGCACACACTCTCCAGTTCTGGGAACTTTTCAGCAATAATTGCTTTGATAGTTGCTTCTTCGTCAGGATTTTCTTCTTGTCTCTCTGGGACTCCAATGATCCTTATGTTATTCCTTTTGGCTTCATCTCAATTATCTCTTGTTGTCTGTTCATTTTACTGTGTGTCTTTTTTCCCATCTTCTGCTGTTGCCAAGAAAGTCTCTGCACCTCATCTTGAGTTCACTGATTCTGTCTCAGAGGCTGTTACTCTGCTGTGAAGGCCTTCCAGTGAGTTTTTCATTTCCATCATCTCATTTTTAATGCCTGTTATTTCTGCTTGCATTTTCATTTCCATTTTCCTCACTTCTGTTTTCATGTCCTATTGCATTTTATTGGCTCTGTGTTCCATTGCTTCCTTGAGCTCCATATGCATCCTTAACAACTCTCTTTGAAATTGCTTATCGGAGAGATTATACAGCACATCATTATTGCTTGGCTCATCTTGGCAGCTGGCTTCCCTTATGGAGCTTGATGTAATTTTTGCGTTGCTTTACTATTATGATTATTATATGTTGCAACTTGAGTGTACTGGGTATTGTGTATCTTGGAAGTACAGTAAAGGTTGCTTTGGTTGTTCACCAATTTTGAGGGATGTGGGGAGTACTGTGGCAAATGTACCCTAGTGCTACTATAGAGGATACTGGAAAACAAACTATTTCCACAAGAATGGCGCGGATGCACTAGCGTCCCCTGCGGTTTTGAGTTTTGGGGTGTGAAACCTGGGACGGAGTGGCCTGGTGGATACCTTTTTATTTTAACTTTTTTGCCTAATTGCTTTAACTAGGATTGTCAGTATTATGCTAAATTGAAGTTGCAAGAGTAGACCTCAGTGTCTTACTCTTGATCTTAGAGATAATCTTAGAGATACTCTTGATCAAAAGTTTTATCACTTTCTTTAGTTTTATCTGTGTATTTTTTTTATATGTGCTTTATTATGTTGAGACACATCCCGTCTGTAATTTAGTAATTTAGTGAGTTTTTTTTTTTGTCAGTGCTTTTTTTGGTGAAAGAATGTTGAATTTTGTCAAATATTTTTCTGTATCTATTAAGAACTTGCCTAACTTTTATTCTTCGTTCTGGTCTACACATTTATAAATAAATGCTGTGGTATCAATGAGTCTTGAAGATATTATGTGAAGGAAGTATGTCAGCAACAAAAAAGACAAATGGACTTAATTCCACATAGATGACTTACCAGCGTAGTTGAATTCATAGAAACTGAAAGTAGCATAGTGGTTGCAAGAGTATGAGATAAGGGAGATAACTAGCATTGTTGAGTAACTAGAGCTTTAATCTTGCAAGCTGAAAGGTTTATTTTTTTTGAGATTGATTGCATAACAATGAGAATATACTTAACACTACCAACCAGCTTACTTAATAGTTAATTAGTGAATTTTATGCTACAAGTTTTGCAACAATTTAAATGTTGAAAGAAAATATCACTGTACATAATGGATATTTAATAAGTAATTTATGCCTAGAAGTAAAGCAATATCTTAACAATAAAGTAGTGGAAAAGTCTGAAGTTGAGAGACTTAAAGATAATTCATTTTCTGTTCTATCTGTTCTATTTTTTTATCTCCTCTGGTTTGGGATTTTGGACATTTGTGGGTGTTGCATTACGCTAAAAATATTTAGATTGTAGAGTGATATAGCTTGGAGAATAGAAAAACAGGCAGCTGACTAGTGACATAGTTGAGATAGTCCCTATGAAATTGCTGACTATCTTACAAGGAATTCTTATTGACTATCATTACATTAGTTTGTGGTACTCTACAAGTGAGGATATAACTTCTATTGCTCATATTTGTTAAATTTTGACCCAGAAAATCATATTAGTATTTAATAAATTATGTGAATTAATAAAAGAAAGTAAAAGTAAGTGGGTTAATTAAAAGCTAGGTTTTAGCAGTTTTAACTTTATTAATTAAGATGAAATGATAGCTACAAATTTGTCTCTAAATTTTGTATCTTAAAGTTCAAAATCGATGAGCACTTTGTATCAGACCCCAGATTACTTCATTTAAAATTCTCCTAATGTCAGTTTTCTGTGCTGGTGCTGGAACAATGTGTGACTGAAATCCAATCATGAACATCTTCATAATTGTATATATCATGGTGGTATAATAAATTTTTTAAATGAAAACGTTACACTCAGTTACTATAGCAAAAAATTAAAAATAATGAACTAAATAAATAAAATTCTTTTTTAAGTACTGATTTTTGTAACACATTTTAGTAATCTGTATATCTAAAAATTAAATCTTAACTGAAAAGTTTGTATATAATATATGTACTACTACTAGTAATAAAAATAAAAAAATAACAGGCATATGCAACAGGTTAAAGAATAGTTATAAACAAGGTGACTTTGTTCTGATTATCCTAGAAAAGTTTCTGTGTATTAGTTATGTCAAGAGACTATAATTTATTATCATAGAAGTTGTACTGCCCTTTATAAAATTCATTATCAATATAAAAGATGTAAGCGCAAAAACCACATTTGTTCTTCCCATATAGTGGGAAGCATATAGTGCTTGGTTCAAAAACTTTCTTTGTCCTTGATGATGTTCATGTTCCTTATTCAGATAATGTATGGTAATACTTGAGGCATATAATAAATATCCTTTCTTACTAATGTATTCCATTTTATTAGCTAGATCAATATTGTTGTAATTTCCACCCATTAGCATCTCATTCCTGTAAAGTACATAAAAATATTTACATTAACACTGATCAAAATTGCAACAGCGTATATTAAAATATGAATGACATATAATCAGAATTTTCTGTTTCTACTGCCTCCAGTTATTTTTGACCCCAGAAATAAAGTTCAAGTTTATACTTAATAGCACAATTATGTAAATATGTAATTCTAACACTGAATTACAGCTGGTAATGATCAATAATTATATTTATGTATGATGTGAGGTTAATACTGCCATCATAGATTAATGTAAATAACAAAATTATTTCTGCAGTCAAGAGCTAACAAATCATCATAAACAAAGGGAACTAAAACAATCTTTTCCGAGCCTATTTTTTTTCAGCAAAGTAAACAGATTTTTCATTCCCAATGGATGTAAGTCCCCAATTAGAGAGAACACTACTCTTCCAAAAACATTACGATGGTGATACTAGGAATAGTGTTTTTATAGAAATTAAGTATAGTGTTTCATCACATTCTTAATTTCTGATTTCATCTTTTGGAAAAGGAAAATATTGTATCTTATAAGGTTTTGTTGAGAAGAGTTTTGAAAGTAGTAAAAGATGGGAAAAGGGAAACTCCAGAAAAACATAGCCATTCGATTTTAATAATTTTTGAAAATATGAACTCTTTTGTGAATACTACAGAATTCAAATTCTTCCAATAAAAATTACATTTTGCAAATAAATTACAAAACTTTAGATAGCTATTTTGCCAAGCCTCATGTGTTCTTAAATTTGAGCTAGAATTTAAAGAAATAAAAACTTGAAATATTTTAAATAATAGTCTTTAATTTTCAACGATTAGCAATTTCTGAGTGAGGAAGGAGACGACAAAATCATGCTTACAATATTCACATTCATTACTATTGCATAAATAGTTGATAAAAATGTGAAAATGCGAGGCCGGAGAGATAGTCCAACAGGTAGGGCTTTTGCCTTGCACACGGCTGGCAAATGCCGTTCGATCCCCGGCATCCCATATGGTCCCCTGAACACCACCAGGAGTAATTCCTGAGTGCAGAGCCTGGAGAAACCCCTGAGCATTGCCAAGTGTGACCCAAAAAGCAAAATAAAAAAAAATGAAAATGCATAAATCATTTTGGAATATGCTGAAAAGAACTGAAAAGCAAAACAACAGAGAAATATGGTTATATTCCTTCTAAAACTAAATTTCTATTTATCTTTATCCAAGAGTTTTAGAAGGTAGTGGTTTGTTATAGCTAAAAAAACTGACATTCAAGAATTTATTATTTGTAGATCAGAGAGATTGTACAGTGGATATGGCATTTACCTTGTATGCAACCTACCTAGGTTTGCTCCCCAGCATTCCATATAATCCTCTGAGCACCACCAGAGTAATTCCTTTGTGCAATGCCAGGAGTAACCCCTAAGCAAAAAAAAAAAAAAAAAGAATTGTTATTTGTATTTAGGTTGTATGAGAGAGCATAGTGCACTACAGCCAAGAACTCCTGGACTCAAGTGATCCTCCGGCCTCAGCCTCCTGAATAGCTGGGACTACAGGCACCCACCACCACACCCAGCGTGACTCACAGACATGAGGCAGAGCTGCTAATGGCTCTCCCTGTGCCCAGCCACTCACGAGGTGCCCAGGAGGGATGGCAGTTTCTAGCCCTGGCCCGCCACCCCAGCAGAGCCTTGCAACAAGCTTGATGACCCCCTACTCCATGAGGGACTCCATTTCCCACATCCGGACTTCCCTCTCGTCAGAACTCCACCCAGCAGACCAGCCTATCAAGTCTGGATTGTGAGGCTGCTTGTGGCCACACTTTTCATCAATAAACGCTGGATTTATAGATGACTACAAGAGTGTGCTACCCACACGGCATTGCCTGGCAAGCTACCCGTGTCATATTTGATATGCCAAATACCAGTAACAATTTTATTCCTTATTCCCATTACCTGATGGAATGGTTTGAGGCTCTTTATGTTCCTGGAGCAAGCAGGTGCCCTTGGGCTCTAGTAGCATGAGACAGGACATATGGAGATGTTACTGGTGCCCGCCGAGCCAATCGATGATGAACGGGAAGACGGTGATACAGTGATACATGCCTGTAATGGTCTACAATGCTTCATACAAGCAGGGACTTGTTCTAGATACTTGTATATAAATGTACTATATATACATATGTAATATGTATAATATTGCTATATATAGAATATTTATATAATATATAATTTAGATATAATGTATATAAAATATATAAATTACATATATATATATATATCTTGATCACTTGATCACTTGACATCCCTTTGTCGATTTGCTTGAGTGGGTGCCAGTAACATTTCCATTTATCCCTGTCATGTGCCAGTGTAGCCCAATGGCATCTGCTTGCTCCAGGAATACAAAGAGCCTCAAACCATTCAATCAGGGTCTTTACGAAGAAATCTGACCATCTTGTAGGTGAGCAGCCATGTGATCTTTTGATATTAGTGGGATTAATGGGATCCAGTCAGTAACGGCTCTAGTCCAGCGGTCATCTCCAAATCGCGTTATATGGCCAGCCCATCTGATTTTTGACTCCTTGGCAAATGAGACAGCATCCCTGATTCCCAATCTTCGATGGAGGTTAGAACTCCGGATTCTTCTCTCATTTGAGTGAGGCATGATATTCCAAGCATATCTCTTTCGATTCCTCTTTGGGAGACCCAAATAGCTTTCTCATCAAGCTTTCATAGGGCCCAGTTCTCTAAGTCATATGTTAATGCTAGGAGAATGGTGGAGTTGAAGAGGTGTGCCTGGAGCCACTCCCATACAAGGAAGAAGAAACTGAGAAATTCTACATGGAACTGGAGGTGTTCTATAAGAAGATCACACCTTCTACAAGATCATAGTCAGTGATTTTAATGCCAAGATAGGACCGAGAAGATGGGCCGAAGAACTCCACATGGGGACCCATGGCTAGAATGGAACAAACAGGGTGAGAGACTGAGTTCATCATGTCGACCAAGACCATTCATGGTAACTTACAGTTCCAGAAGGCTGAATCTAAATGTTGGACATGGGAATCTCATGGTGGACAGTCCCACAATGAAATTACCACATCACATTCTATCAATAGTTTTGCCTGACCGATGTCACTGTCCTCCCAAAATTCCAAACAGGATCAGACCACCATCTCCTTCATGCAAAATTCTACTTCACAGAACAGGGGAGAAAAGGATGCAAAGTTTTAGAAGAGAACTCCCAGAATGACCACAAACTGGGAGCTCTTTGGCACCATTGCAGCAACATGGGAAGATACCATCATTGACGACATTAACGAAGAATACAACCAACTGGTTCAGCACCTCCATTATGCGAGGCAATGCTGAGAGAGAGAGAGAAATTCACAAAGGATGTCTGTCTAGAAAACCTCTCTAGCTCACTGGCCAACATGGCAAGGCACAAGCCTTGAGTACCATTATCTAATGTCCCAGTTCACAAAGCAGTGCAGAGAAGTGATAAAGGAAGACCTCAAAGAAAGAAGAGCAGAAATACTAGCCCATACAGCAGAAGCCAGAAAAAAGCATTTCCAATGCCTGTCTGTCCTTTACCAACTATAAGATCAAGATGACTGTCCTCCAACATCCTGATGGATCTATCACATCTTCCAGAAGGGCAATGGAGATTATCCATGACTTCTACTCAGATCTCTTTGATAGCCACGTCCACCTGCCCACATACCTATTTTTGCAGGATGGATATGTCGTTCACAACATTCTCCCTTCTGACATGCCTTTTCTTTGGTAAAGAAGCAAACAGCACCTGGTCCAGACAAAGTCAGACACAATCACCTGAAGAATCTGCCATCGGTACCCATTAATACACTGACTCGGCTCTTCATATGTTACCTGTCTGAATGCAAGGTGCCCCCGCCAATGGAAAACCAGCAGGACAGTTCTACTGTTCTAGAATGGAGACATCCACAACATTGTCAATTATCACCTCATCTGCCTGTTGTCTGTCATCTACAAGCTATTCACTTGAGTCATCCTTAACAGGATTGGTAGAACATTACATGAAGGAAACCGTGAAAGCAAGCTGGTTTCCGAAAAGGATTCAGCAAAATCCACCATATCTACCTGGTAACCAAGCTCATTGAGGTTTGTAGGGAGTTCAAGATGCTTCTCTGTCTAACGTTCATTGATTGAAATTTGATTCTGTTGAGACCAAAGCGGTCATTGATGCCCTAGACAAACAGGGCATTCAAATCCAATACATCAAGATTCTTTGTGAACTGTATTATGGATTCACCACCAGGATCTCATCATTCTGCAGGAAGTGATCATTAATGTAAAAAGAGGGCATTGGCAGGGTGATAAGATTTCACCGAAACTCTTCAGTAACACCCTTGAAAACGTCATGAGACAATTAGAATGGGAATGAATAGGAGTGATGATAGGTGGTCGGCAACTACACCACCTCCGCTTCGTGGATGACATCGTTCTAATAACACCAAACATTAGCCAAGTGGTACAAATGCTGGATGACTTCGACCATGAATGTGGAAAGATAGGTCTACAGCTGAATCTCAACAAAACAATGTTCATGAAAATTATATATATATATATAATACATAATTTATATACATATATATTAAACTAGGTTCATAATGTGCAAGCTAAACTCCCTAAACCCCCTACCTGACTCTATCTCCAAAATATAAAACATTTTATTTCTAGCCTTAATTCATATGAAGCTCTGTGACTTTTTAAAAGTCAGTTACTTAACTGATTTAAGTAAATATTTTTCTATAAAACTTTCTATTGTTAGTAGAAAAACATTAGTAGAGTCTGTTTATTTTGGGGGAAAGGGGGTCTTCCATTGATGTATTCAGGGCTTTCTTCTAGTTCTATAGTCAGGGACTATTTATGGTAGAGTTTGGAGGACCTCATGAGGTCCTGGGTGCTCAAACCTCAGTTGGCTGTTGCAAAGCAAGTGTACAGCCCAATATACTATTGCCCCAGCACTAAAATTAGTGGCTTCAATTCAATTTTTATTGGATTCAAATCCAAGGTGTTAACCCATATACTAGGAAACCAATTCAGACCTATAGTCTCTGAACAATCCTTTTCAACATTTTAGCAATAAAACAGAATATCTAAGCCTTCCTCCAGAAGTTTCCAGTGAATTGATATCTCATATCATAAACTTTAACCTAGTGAGTACTAAAGGATGATACACTCATTTTTAACCTCATTTCTGTGGTATATTTTCAGGCAGCTTATACAGTGATAATTTGTTAATTTTACCTTCCCAGCACAAAATTTTAAAGTCAGCTCATTTATGTGAAATTCATTTACTCTATATATACATACATGTATTATTTACAGAAGTTTACAAAATGTTTATGATTTAACACTCATAACACTATGTGATAGGCACTACTATTTTTGGAATCTGACTTAAAAAGGAAAGAAACTGAGATAAAAGAGAGTTGAATAATTTTCCCAAGATTAAATAACAAGTAGTTGAATGAGGTTTAGGAGTGTGGTTGTGAGAGTGCACTCTTAGATCTAATGTCACCCTGACACAACACTTAGTTTTGGGGTCAGACCTGGTTGTGCTCAGAGGCTAATCCTGGCTCTGCTCTTGGAGTCATCTCTGGCAGGGCTCATGGAACCATATGTGGTACCAGAAATTTGAACCAGGTTTATTGGGATGAAAGTGCCTTAATCCTTGTACTTTTGTTGGTTCTGGATACTTTTTAAAGAATTTTTTATTTGTAATATAGATGTTTCTCTACATTTTCCTCCAACTGTATTTGCCGTTATCAAATACATATTTGTTATATTAAATATTATATAATATTGTGTTAGATAAATATATTAATTGAATAATATATTTATTATATATAATATATGTATATATTCTCAGTGTCAGCAAGCCTGGCAAGCTGCTTGTGTCGTATTTGATATGCCAAATACCAGTAACATTTATATTAGGTCATTCCTATGATCTAATATAATTGTTTGAGGCTCTTTATGTTTCTGGAGCAAGCGGATGCCTTTGGGTTCTACTAGCATGAGACAGGACATATGGAGATATTACTGGTGCCCGCTCTAGCAAATAGATGATCAACGGGAAGATAGTGATAGTGATCAGATAGCTAAAATTTTTGAGACAAAGCTCTAATCTCCCAAATTTTAATTGCCCCTAACCTAGATTTTACCCTGAGAGATATAGGGTATTTGTGTGTAGTGTGTGTGTGTGTGCTATGATTATATTAAACCAAAATTATTGTTTTCCAAATGTGTTTATTTATTTATTTATTTATTTATTTATTTATTTATTTATTTATTTATTTATTTATTGGTCCATTTCCAGAAGGGCTTACTTCTGACTCTGCTCTCAGAGATGACATCTGGACAGACTGGGAAAACCATATGTGGAATTGGGGATTTAATTTGGGTGAAATGTTGTAAAAGCAAGCACACTACCTGAAATACTGTCTTTCTGGCCCTATATTCCAAAAAATTAAAAAACAGGGAATTTCATCAAAAATGTGGAACTCATATTTTTATGAACTCATGAAATAACTGGAAACAAATAAAATATCTCACACTCAGTGGTAAAATAATCAAAATGTTTATAACGTGCCTTTTTACTTCCCAAAAAAACATGGATTGATTATTTGGGATTAAGAAAGTAAAACAGATAAATGAGCTTTTGTTTTAAATTGTTTTATTTTTGCTTATAAGTGCTCAGAGCAGCTGGAATTACTTCTGGTTACTTTTACTGGGTGCGACTATTTACTTTTACTGGGTGCGCATTGATCAAGTAACTGGGTGTTACTTTTACTGGGTGCACATTGATCAAAGATCAATGAGAGGGCCGGAGTGATAGTCCAGCGGTAGGGCGCTTGCCTTGCATACGGCCGGCCTCTGCTGGCCCTGGTTTGATCCCCGGCATCCCATATGGTTCCCGAGCACCGCCAGGAATAATTCCTGAGTGCAGAGCCAGGAGTAACCCCAGAGCATTGCCGGGTGTGACCCAAAAAAACAAAACAAAACAAAAAAACCAATGAGAGTGAGACCAAGAAATATTAGACAGTCCACTTATTTCTAGGCATAAAATTCCAGATATCACACATGCTATGCATTGTTATACCACTTGATATAGTTTCTCATATCTATGAATAATAGTATGGAGATTTCTCAAAAAGTTAAACATTATTCTAATAATTACGTTCTTAGCCATCTATTAAAAAACACAAGAAGACAACAATATATGCACATATTTGCTCATGGGAGCACAATTTACAATAGCCAATATCTTGAAACAACTCAAGTAATCAATGACTGATGAGTAGATATAGAAAATGTGATGTATATATAAACAATGGACTACTAAGTTATAGCAAACATGAAACCTTGCATGGATGGAACAGGAATAAGCCATGCTTGATCTCTTGATCACTTGATATCCCATTATTCATCGATTTGCTTGAAAAGGCACCAGTGATATTTCCATTTGACCCTATCACATGCCAGTATGGCCCAATGGCATCTGGTTGTTTCAGGAATACTAAGAACCTCATACCATGGCAAAGCCTTTGCCATGCTATGCAAAAAAAAAAATCAGGAGGAAAAGTACCAAAACATCTCACTCACAGGTGGTAATATAAAGAAACAAAGCAAATCCCTGGACTCGGACTACAGAAATCAGATTACAAAAATGAATGTGATAGGAAGGGGAGTAGAAAATAAAGAGACATTATGGGACTGTGGTAGAGTAATATTGGTGCCTTGTGATGCACATATTGTGGCAAAAGCCCTCCCCAAATATATAAAAATTTACATTTTTATAAGCCAATGCTATCATGAACATTTTTGTAATTGTTTATCTCATGGTGGTATAATAAAATATATTTAAAAAAAGAATATGTGATAAAAAAAGCCTAAAAAACAAGTCAATGCTATCTTAATAAAGTCTTAAAAATATGGAAAGCAAAAACAGACTGGCCTGAGGCTTATCATTTGGAAGATATGGTAACCTCAAGGGAATTGCCGGGTTAGAGTCTAATCTTTGATTAGACTAAGACAGAGACTTATGAATGACTTTGAACTGACAGGAACTTCAGACCTCTAAGGAAAGAAAACTGGTTAGAGAGACTAGGCAATGAAATCCACCTGAACTTATAATACATTTTCAATACATGCAATACGTGTTATATTCTTTATATATTTTTCAGTTGAAAATACATCATTCCTCTTCACAAACAAGCAAGACTTTTTCTGGAAAACCCATGAACATGTATAGACTTAAGCCACCCTAACTATATAAATTTAACTTGACATAAAACTGGCTTCCATTTAATCTTTTGTTATTATTACTGTGAATAATAACAAAAAGTGTGATCTCAAACATACAAGGTATGTGCTCTTCCCCTGAGTCACATTACCATGCTCTAGCCTTCCTTTATCACTTTTTGAAGCTTGATCTACAGACTGTACTAGTTAGAGACTTCCTAACTTAGAAGATGTATCTTCTCTGTTTTTTAAAAAATTTAGTTGTTGTGATTTTTTGGAGTACAATGACAACAATCTGTCACAGCTAAGCAACTGTCCTTTTTATATGTCCTTTTTACATACATACCCAAGCAATTTCTATCTCTTACATGCCAATCTCACTCACTCTGCTTCTTGTTAGTCTGTGTGGGTATTTGAATTTGAGACTTCTACTTTAGTCCTTGGAAAGACTGAAAAGTAGCAAGACAAAACTTAGTTCTCAGAGAACTCTGGAGAATTGTCTTTCTAAGCCAAAGAGTAAGATGAAATCCTGCCCTGAGAAAAGTAGCAAGAGCAATGGCTAAATATGCTCTACAGATAATATTATGATATCGATACTGTAATATATTTTTATTTTACCAAATATTTCTCACATATACTTAGTGTTTGTCTACTGTTCCTGTGTTACAAATCTCAAAACCTTGGTATTTCCGAATAAGAAGAGAAAGGGTATTATACTTTATTGCAAAAGTTGGACTCTTTTCTTCAGAAAAGTCTTCAGAGAAATAGAGTTCAATTGGGTGTCTTGTTATTCATTACAAGGTTCTTTCAGCACAACTGGGTTTATGCTAAAGAGGTTAACTTTGTGGAAATACATGAGAATGGTAGCTGATTTATAGGGTTTTTTAACTTGGCCCTGATTTGAGGGGGTTGGAACAGGGACTGAAGTTTAAGGTTCAATTCTATTGTCACTGGGGAAGCAGTCATCATTGAATAATAGCAGGTTTTACAAAAGTCCTTAAAGAGGGCCAGAGTGATAGCCCAGCAGGTAGGGGCGTTTGCCTGGCACGCAGCTGGCCCATGCCTGCCCAGGTTCGATCCCAGGCATCCCATATGGTCCCCTGAGCACCGCCAGGAGTATTCCTGAGTGCAGAGCCAGGGAGAAACCCCTGAGCATTGCCCGGTGTGACCCAAAAATTAAAAAAAAAAACCTTAAAGAATCGTGAACATGTGAAGGTTTTGGATAATAATATGCTTGGAGGGTCTACGATAACTTGGTTAACTTTTCTATTTCTTGTCCTATGCATTTTTCTATCTGGCTATTTCTGTTTATCATTTATTTTAAACAGACTGGTAATATAATAAAGAAATTAGTTTCCTGAATTCTGTGAACAGCTGCAAAAAGTGTAGATTCAAGGAAGGGTTTGTGGATTCATTTGTCATATAGACAGTTAAAAATATAGATGACTTAAAGTTTGTGACTGGTATTTGAAATTATGGGTATGCTGTGGGGGTACAGGTGTGAAAGTTAACTTTAACTTTAGAATTAGAGGTTTCCTTTCAGTAAACAATGTCAGCGTTGAGTTAAATGATAGGATTTTTCGCTTTTGTCAGATAACAGGTTGTTGGGTTTTGACGCCTTTATGCCTCCGCTATATTGGAAATTTGTTTCTGGAATGCTATTAAATATGAAAATAAGTCAGACTTATGTAGAATTACCATGACATTTCTCTAATGTGGGCACCACATCCTTCCCTTGATGAGATATGGAAATTAACTGAGCAAGAGGGGCAGCATTGATTGTTAAATTGGTCCAGATGTGCAGAATGGAGAGTTGTATGAGAAGGCTCTAATTTTGTCTTTCCTTTATTGAACATGGAAAATTTGTACTTTTTGATGAAAAATAGTTATATTTATAGATCACATATTATTGGACTTTATTTTGGTTAAAATTTTATAAAATTTAATATTATTCTGCATGATTTTTTGATAAATAGGTATATTATCAGATTCTATTAAAGGAAGAAAATATTTAAAGATTTTCTAAATAGCAGAGGAGACAGAATTGAAAATAATCTAGCTTCACCTAAAAAAGACACTGGAATTTCACAGAATATCAAGAGTAGTTAAAGAGTCTAATTGGGAATGGTGGATAATTAAGAGAAGTAGTTAATAGCTGATAGATTGTAATTAGTCTATAAGAGGGCACACGTAGTTATATGCAAAATCTTATAATGGCTGTTAGTGGAATGCTTTGGCCCTATATTGGAGGACATTGGATTGTAAATAAAAGTATAACAATTAAGAAATAAAAGAGCCATGAATGAGTGTCAGCATCACATCATCAATTATATTATTCTCCACAGAAAAAGCAGAAACTATAAAACCCCTAGTGTCACAATGCATCAGTAACTTCACAAATTCCATTTTCAAGGGTACAACTTACAGAAATTTTAGCGTATTATAGAAACTTATTGCAATGTCATGGATGTATTCACTAATATTCAGGATCAGAAACAGTTTATACCATGCTTCTTGATTGATGTGTGCAAAGTTGAGACTGGGCATTGAGCAATTGTGGCTTAGGCCAAGTCTATGCTGTAATTGGGGTGAGAACTAGAAAATTAAAACATGAGAAACAAACATGTGTGGAAAAATAAGATGGTTTAAAGCAGGACAAAAATGATATACTATTTGAGAACTTCTACTAATATATTTCCTTAATATACCTATAGAGGAAATTTGTTAACTAGTGCCTCACATGATAGAATATTTATGTGTCAAGATCTTATACTTGATTTCCAGCCACTCAATTATTTATCTGTATTGGATAATCATCTATTATTGTGTGATCTTTTTTCTTTTATACCTATCCTTTTGCAATTTTCTAATACAGATTTAACAATGACAAAGAAATCAAGAACTTTATCAAGCAAATCTGTCTTAAATCTAAATAATCTCTTTGGATGGACAGATAACCAATTAGCTTAATGACATCCAAAATATGAGGGCGATAATAATTGGATGGTCTGGAAAAACTTACAGAGACATCCAAAATATGAGGGCAATAATAATTGGATGGTCAGGTAAAACTTACAGAGATTTGCAACACTAATCTTCCTTAAATATCCCAAAATTTTTTGTTTTAGTAGTAAAATGTTACTGAATGTGTTCTATTCATTTTTTATACAATTCATTTTATGCAATTTTTATTTAAGTAGTACAATTTGAAAACTGTAGAGCTAAGTTAGATGGTTAAAACACAGATCACCAGTCCAAGACTCAATGGGAAGGAAGATTGATCTTTCCCCTATAAGTTTCATCAGTAAATGCTCAAGATGAGAGCTTTTCTACTGATATTATACCACCTACACGACAGAGCCTGACAAGCTACTCGTGTTTTATTTGTTTTATTTGTTATGCCAAAAACTAGTAACAATTATGGACCTCAATTCCATGACCTGAAGAATGGAGCAAGTAGATGCCATTGAACTACACTTGTGTGCGACAGGACGTATGGAGATATCACTGGAGCCTGCTTGAGCAAATCGATGAACAACAGGAAGACAGTGATACAGTGATACAGTGATCTATGGCTGCACAAGTGAAATCCCAAACATCTGGCTTGAAGTTACTTAACATCATGAAGTTGTCAGTTCCTTTGTTGATTTTTCTTCCTTTTTCCCTCAGGTAATTACACTTTATTTAGGGTCTTCAGGGCAAGAGGGTCCAAGCTCTCGGATTAAAAAAAAAGACCCTCAGTTCTAAATGTACTGTGAGCCTCTAGAAGTTTAGACAGACCCTTTTCCTGGTAATGTTAAGGTAATATTGTCAGAGAACAAAAGATTAGTTGAAGTATCTGAGGGTTAGGTTCCAGAATTGAGAAACTTCAATTCTGTTAGCAGTTTATTAATTAAGGCAAATCATAATAATATCTCAATTGAATGGAGAAAATGGAATCCATTTCTTTATGAGAGAAAAGATAAAGAACATGTGGACATACAATAGACCAAAGGTTCTGGCTAGAGGGCATGAAAACCAGAGTCTGTCTAGTCTGTCTGTCTGTCTGTCTGTCTGTCTACTATGTAACAGGATTTTCAAACGGGAATTTGAATAATTTTATGAACAATTTTCAAGGCAAACAATTGTGTATGTTGGAAGTAAAATTCCTATACTTGCTTTGGAATGTTTTGCAGTTCCTTTAATGATATCTAGAAGGAACAAATACAGACAGAAGGGGGCTTAAGGCATTTTTTCTATGCTAACATGATACCTTTTATATTACTTGGCTAGAATAATTGTTTCATTTACTCATTATATTAAGTGATGTTAATTAATTAATTTATTTATTAGTTTTGGTGCCACCCCTGGCTTGCTAAAGGATTACTCTTAGAAATGCTCAGGAGACCACATGTAGTACCCTGGGTCAAACCCAGGTGGTCCACATACAATGTAAGCCCACTAGCCACTGAGCTATCTTCTTGGTCCTATACCAAGGATTTAAATAGTTTAATTATAAAATAGCCTCCCATTCATACAGAATTTGTGTCTCAACACTATGTAAATGAGAGGTATTACTTAGCATTTTTTTAATTGAAAACTATCTCAGAAGGAGGGACTGGAATAACAATATAGCAGGTAGACTTTTGCATTGTACAGAACAGACCTAGATTTGCTCCCAGGCATCCCATATGACCTACCACTCTTCTCCAGAAGTGATCACTGAACACACAGCAAGGTGTGAGCCCTGAGCACTGCTGGAAGTGGCCTCAAAACCAAAACAAAAGAAAGACAAAGTTGATGATCAGTAATGCCAGATAAGAGAAGGACCAGGCGCATAGCTGCTCCATCTCCTACCCACAGTGCGCTGCCGCCCAGCTGGTGCCAAGCTTAGATAACAACCAAGGTTAGGGCCAGGTCCTTCCCAGGACCTTGCCCATATATATTCATTGTAATGATCAATGTACTTGCAACAAACTGGGGGGCCTGGTGTGGGAATGGGGAGTGAGAATGGGCTGTTGCCTTTGGTGATGTTAGGGGCACATTGGTTGTGGAACTGATGTTGAACAATGGATGCTTGTGAAAACTGTACTATGAGGAAATTTGACAATCACGGTGTTTTAATATTTTAAAAAAATTAAAATAAAAAATTGCTAAAAAAGAAAGAAAAAGTAGTGCAGAAGGTTTTTAATTTTATTCTTAGAATCAAAGCTAAGGATAATGAACATGAGGGTCAGAAAGATAATAGAAAGATATAGGGAGTAAGGAGCCTGCCTGGTATGTGATTAACCCGTTTAGATGCCTGGCACCAGTTATGGTACCCAAGTACTGCCAGGGCACATTCCTGAGTACAGAACCAGAAGTACTCCTGATCACTATCAGATGTCTCTCAGACTACCTCCATCCCAATACTAAATAAATAAAAAATATTTTTAAAAAGATAATTATCATGACTTTTTTAGCACAAAGGCAATTTTCTTACATTTTTATTATATATTATATAGTAGCTGCTTTCTAGTTGTTCTTCAGTGGAGCAAAGAGCATATAATCCATTAATGTTCTGCTACTGATTTTAATAAAATCATAAAGTCCCAAGTCATTTTATTTATGTGAGATTAAAATATAAATTTATATACGTGCTTGAATAGAGGGTGGCTGTTTTGTTATTGTGTATCGTCCACAACTGATTTGATTTATCCCTTGTCGTGATTAGATTATAATGTAATTATCAAGTATCCCACATAACAGACACCCCAAAATATACTTAATAAACAGTGATTATCTCAGTTCTCTGTTCAAATGCCTAGTGTATTCATAAAGCAGTCTAGATATTGTACCCAATAAGATCTTAACTGTTTTTGTTTTAATCTTCATTTGACCTCTTCATTGTTACAGATAGTAAACCCATATTACTGTCTTTAAATTAAGTTATAAAGAATATTAAATTGTAATCATGACCAAAACATCAATTTTTACTTCTGAAGGGATGGGTGAAGCTTGTGAAGCAAGCTTCAACTTGTCAAATTCTGGCCTTCCCTTCTCTGTGCAAATGTGAGTTTTATCCTCCTTTCGATGTCTTACAACAGTGAGTACATACAACTAATTCTATATAGCATTTTCTTGTATCAGGTGGGTTTGCTGCATACCAAATAATTGCAGACTAAGTATTTTTCCATGGTGTTCAAAATATTCTGAAATAAGAATAACATGTGTGAACTAGCAGCTCCAAATTTAGGTTTCAATTTCCCTTCAGAATGGCACCTAGAGTATGCTTATAGGCTTTAAGGTAGGTATTGGGATTCTAGTTGCCAAATATGTGTTCTAGGCAATCAGAGAAGAAAAAACATAAAGAATAATGCTTCCTCTTCTAGCATATAATGATTTGATATTAATCTTATTAATATAATCTCAGTTGCATATCTATTACCTTCCAGCGAAGCTCCAGAATGCATCAAAGACCATCCAAAATTGAGATTGTTTTAAAAAGGAGGAATAGATATTAAAAGCAACTATCAGTCTTTCCCACAGTACCAACTAAGTATTGAATTAAATGAATATCATCACAGACAGATCTATGATATGTGCTTTGAAAATCACTACCTAGCAAAGTGTTTGAAATTATCTAACATTATTTGAGCCTTCTAGCCATTTAATGGGTAACCTGAATTGAGATGATCAGAAGATGTTGCAGCCTCTTCAAATATGAATCTGTTTATCTTCAAAATTTCTGTACTGAGGCAACAGCTGCATCTTACCAATGAACCCCCATCTGATAGAAACATGTGTCTGATTTCTATTTTAGTCTTGGCATAGTAACTGTGAAAGACTTTGGTTGGCACTTAGTTATATTGCTAATATGTCACCTACTATTATTGCTACTGAACCAGCTTTTCTGTGACATCCCTTATCATGTAGCATATCTATAATCTTTGTAAGCTAAAATTATTTTTTCAAAAAATCATTTTATAAAAATTTTGTAAATTCATTTTACCATAATTTGCATCTTAACTTTTCCCTAAACATACAGACTCCCCACTGACTTGTGCGTTTCACATTTTTCTTCTCTCTTCACTAAATTCTAATAACATTATTTAAAAATTGTCAAACTATCAAGAATGAAAAGAAAGAAATCAACTAGAAATGAGACAGTTGGCAGCACTGTGTAATAAATAATACAATTCTGAATGTTTATTACTTATGAAAAGAGATAACTATTTTGTTTGCTATATTTTAGATTACTTTGAATGTCAAATCTTAAAATGTTACCTAACTGAAAATTGCTAGGGATAAAATCTGGGTTGGTCACATGAAAGGTAAGTGTCCTACTACCAGAGGATCATGTCAGCTCTCAAAGCCCATTCAAATGCTTTTCTAGAATTTCTATTTGATTCTCTTTATAGGAAGTTTAGTGTTAAACTTTCTTTCTGTATTATGTTCATCCCTTTATTGTCTTGAACATATTGATTACAGTTATTAAGAATTTCTCTGTTAATCTGTTAATTATAATGAATATTTATTTATTATATTTTATGTGGCCTCAGATGATTGATATCTTTTTCTTTTTAAAATCTATTTTTATTTTATTTTTCCACAATTTTCTTCCAAAATTGTTTGTTATGTAGTCATCTCAGGTCTTGGTTTTCCAACACCACCAGTGTGGCTTAGGCCAGGCAAAACTGTCGATTGAATAAGATGTAGTCAATTTTATTTACTGATGCCTGATCGATTTCGCTGTCATCCCAAAATTCCAAACAGAATCAGACCACCATCTCCATCCTGCAAAATTCCACTTCACACAATGGGGGAGAAAGGGCTGCAAAGTTTAAGAAGAGAACTCTCAGAATGACCACCAACTGGGAACTCTTTGGCACCATTGTGGCAACATGGGAAGATGCCATCATTGACAACATCGGCAAAGAATACAACTGTTGGTTCAGCAGATCCATGATTGTGTGAAAAATGCCAAGATAGAGAAAGCCACAAAAGGACACCTGTCTTCAGAAAATCTCGAGCTCATTTGCCAGCGTGGCAAGGCACTAGCCTCAGCAACCAAATGCTAACATTCAAGCTTTAAAAGCAGTGCAGAGAAGCGATAAAGGGAGACCTTAAACAGAGATGAGCAGAAATACTGGCTGATCCAGAAGAAGCCTGGAAAAGGATTTGCAACGCCAGCATGTCCTTATCCAAGTATAAGACCAAGATGACTGCCCTCTGATGATCAGATGGATCTATCACATTTTACAGAAAGGCAATGGAGAAGATTATCCATGACTTCTACTCAGATCTCTTTGATATCATGTTCACCTGCCCACATATAAAATTTCGCAGGATGGATATGACATTCCCAATATTCTCACTTCTGAAATCCGACATGCCATTTCGTTGGTAAAGAAGCGAAGAGCACCCAGCTCAAGAATCTGCCATCAGTACTCATCAATACACTGGCTCAGCTCTTCACACACTACCTGTCTGAATACAAGGTGCCCTCCCAATGAAAACCAGCAGGACAGTTCTACTGTTCAAGAAGGGAGAAATCCATACATTGGCAACTATCGTCCCATCTGCCTGTTGTCCGTCATCTACAAACTGTTCACTCGAGTCATCCTGAACAGGATTGGTAGAACATTACATGAAGGACAACCATGAAAGCAAACTGGCTTCTGAAAAGGATTCAGCACAATCTACTGTATCCACACGGTAACCAAGCTCATTGAGGTTTGTAGGGAGTTCAAGATGCTGCTCTGTCTCACATTCATTCAATTAAAGAAAGTCTTTGATTCTGGAGACTGAAGCGGTCATTAAAGCCCTAGCCAAACAGGGTGTTCAAACCCAATTCATCAAGATCCTTTGTAAACTCTACTGCATATTCACCACCAGGATCTCACCATTCTACAAGGAAGTGATCATTGATGTCAAAAGAGGGGTTCTGCAGGGTGATACCATTTCACCAAAACTCTTCATCACCACCCTCGAGAATGTCATGCGACAATTAGAATGGGAAGGAATGGGAGTGAAGATAGATGGTCTGCTACTACACCACCTTTGCTTCGCTGATGACATCATTCTAATAACACCAAACATTAGCCAAGTGGCACAAATGCTGGCTGAATTCGACCAAGAATGTGGAAAGATAGGTTTACAGCTGAATCTCAGCAAAACAATGTTCATGAAAAATGAATAAGTACCAGAAGCCCCATTCACTCTCAACAGAACAAACATCTCTGAATGCAGCAATTATGTCTATCTAGGTCAAGAACTCAACAGAATGAATGACCTAAAACCTGAGCTGCGCAGGAGGAAGTGAGTGTCATGAAATGACTTAAAGAGCATAGAAAAAATAGCTAAAAGGACAAAGAACCTCCGGCACTGGGCACATCTCTTCTACTTCACCATTCTCCCTGCATTTACATACACCTCAGAGACCTGGGCCCTACGAAATCAGGATGAGAATGCAATTCAGGTCTCCCAAATGGAATTGAAAGAGCTATGCTTGTACTATCATGCCTCACTCAAGTGAGAGAAGGAATCCAGAGTTCTGACCTCCATCCAGGATCCAGAGTCAGGGATGCTGTCTTGTTTGCTAAGGTGTCAAAAATCAGATGGGCTGGACATGTAATGTGATTGGAGATTACCACGGGACTAGAGCCATTACTGACTGGATCCCATGGGTCATCAAATGATCACTTGACCGTCCACCTACACAATGGTCAAACTACTTCGTCAAGAGCCCGAGTGAATGATTTGAGGCTCTTCGTATTTCTGAAGTAAGCAGATGCCATTGGGCTACACTGGCATGTAATAGGGTCAAATGGAAACATTAGTGGCACCCGCCTCCAGCAAAATGATGAATAATGGGATGTCAAGTGATCAAGTGACCAGTGTGGCTTACCCTTCACCAACGTCTCCATTTTCCCTCTATTCCCAGCCCTTTGCACTTAACACATTTACTTTACAGTACTTGTTTGAACAAAATATTCAGAGAAGGCAAATAAATGATCAGAAAATAAATCAATAAGAGCAAATTTATTTGCTATATGGCTTTCTTTCTTTCTTTCTTTCTTTCTTTCTTTCTTTCTTTCTTTCTTTCTTTCTTTCTTTCTTTCTTTCTTTCTTCTTTCTTTCTCTCTTTCTCTCTTTCTTCCTTCCTTCCTCCTTCCTTCCTTCCTTCTTTCTTTCTTTCTTTCTTTCTTCTCTCTCTCTCTTTCTTTCTTTCTTTCTTTCCTTTCTTTCTTTTTCTTTCTTTCTTTCTTTCTTTCTTTCTTTCTTTCTTTCTTTTTCTTTCTTTCTTTCTTTTCTTTCTTTCTTTCTTTCTTTCTTTCTTTCTTTCTTTCTTTCTTTCTTCTCTCTCTCTCTCTCTCTTTCTTTCTTTCTTTCTTTCTTTCTTCCTTTCTTCCCTTCCTTCCTTCCTTTTCTTCCTTCCTTCCTTCCTTCCTTCCTCCTTTCCTTCCTTCCTTCCTTCCTTCCTTCCTTCCTTCCTCCCTCCCTCCTTCCCTCCTTCCTTCCTTTCTTTTTCTTTCTTTTCTTTCTTTTCTTTCTTTCTTTCTTTCTTTCTTTCTTTCTTTCTTTCTTTCTTTCTTTCTTTCTTTCTTTCTTTCTTTCTTTCTTTCTTTCTTTCTTTCTTTCTTTCTTTCTTTCTTTCTTTCTTTCTTTCTTTCTTTTTTTTTTGCTTTTTGGTTCACACGCAGCAATGCTCAGGACTTGCTCTGCACTCAGGAATTGTTCCTGGCTGTGCTCAGGTGACCATATAGGATATAGAGATCGAACCCAGATCGGCCATGTGCAAGACAAGTGCCCTACCTGTTGTACTATCACTAAGATTGCTATATGATATTAACCTATACAAAGAAGGAAAATACAGCCCTTTTATACAATATAATAAAATGCTTACTTTTTACATAAGTAAGTTCTCAAATCTGGATTCTAAAATATATTGTATTAAATTTTATTTTATATTTGGATCTCATTATGGTAATAATCATACAAAACCTTTCTTTAATAAAACTTTTTAAAGAAATTCTGAGTTAATATATTTTGGAGTTTACATGGAATAGTTAAGGTTAATTATGTAAGTTTTTCCTCTGCACTTTATACAAACACTATGGTTTACAAAATTCTTCCTGATGATTTGTTAAAGGCATTCAATATTCTAATACTAATCCCACCACCATTATTATCACCTTCCCTGCACCATTGACTCCAATTTTTTCAATCACCCCTCAAGTAGGAGCTCAAAGCAGGCCCACAATAATTAATTGCTAACAGAGTGCTCAAATGATAAAAACTTATTTCCATTGAAGAATTTAGTGCAAATCATTACATCTCACCATGGAGACATCAAGTCCTTTTATGGGTGATTACTGAGATGTTGTTACAGTTAAGCTTTCTTTGCTATTGTTAGTTGAAATTGGTTACCTTCTAAGTTCATGCCCTCCAATCTGGAGACCTACACTGGATTTTCAGTGTTGTAGAGTTTGGAGATGTCTGTGGTGGTGTGCTCCAGGAAATCCAGAACTTTTACAAAGGTCATACAATTGGAGTTCGATTTTTTACTGGGCAGTGGCTTTGGGTATGGACATGACTGTTGGGGCTTCTGGAAGTGCAGTGAGGTAGTACATTCCAACTCTGAGAAAGTCTGGAGATTTCAGTCACAAAAACCTGCATACATGAATTCTCAGCATGCTAATTTCTGGGCGATCCTAGGTCCAGAGGCAGTGGAGTTCCACAGGAGGCACTGAGGGAGTTTTGCAGTGTGGGAGCTGCTGGGAAGCTGTTGAGGTGGGCCAGCCCTGGGCCCTCCCCCATCCCGCTGTACCAAATGTCTCAAAATGAATTTTCAGAGGGTATTTGTTTTTTTCTTTGTAAATTAATGACTTTATATTAAGTCTGATGCTCACAAAACAAAAGCCATGCTACTTTTATATTACTGCTTTATAATCTTGGTATGACTTCAACCAGTACCTCTAGGATTTCAGTTTAGTGTGCGTTGTGCCCTATTTCTTTGACAAATTTCATGCTCTCGATTTTTTAGTTTGTACTTGTTTAAAAACTTATTCTGGTTTTTAGCAAATGTCTATTTCAATCTTTAATCTCTTCTGTGCAATTCCAGAATTTAATTATTCCCCAAGGAAAAAACCAAGGAGTAAACTTGAATCTTTTTACCAAAACTTTATAAAAAAAATAACTTTTGGGGGCATTTTTGTTTTGTTGGAACAATACTGTTATTCCAAATGAACATTTTTAGGTTCTTACACAAAGCTAATCAGGCAAATTCCTCGTAGTGAAAGAAGAGGCAAAAGCCAGTTTGATAAAATACTCCATTTTCTGACAAACCACCCCACTCCACCACACACACCTTCTTAGAGTTGTCAGTGCTTTAGTGTCTTTAAACTAATATCATGTGATTTCTTTTAAATAATTTACCTAGCTCTCTGTGGGATCTTTGAATACTCTTTCCCACCAGGTGTATTTTACTGTTTATACAAATGTTTATAATTTAAAGCAACAATTTTTTCTTTCACTAAGAAATAATAGAAATTTATATTCCTATCTTTGCAATCGGTTGCTAATAAACTATCGAATGTTTAAATGTATTAATGAAGCATATTACTCATGAATGAAAATGCATTTTAGTTAGATTATTTAATATGTATTCAAACACTGGATTAATCTAATAAAATATATCTGAATTCTTAAAGAACTTCAAAGAACTTTTAAATTCATATATATATTTAAAATTAGCATTATAATCTAAAATATATGCACTCAATACAATTTTATAAAAACTTAGAAAGGCTTACCCGAAGAATATATCACAGAGAGGAAAATGGAATATGGTTTTTCCTCTTCCTGTCTTTCCTCTGTCCCTTTCTTCCTCCCTTCCTCCCTCACGCTCCCTCTCTGTCTTTCGATCTCTCTCACTCTCTCTCTCATTTCAGGTCTACACAGAGTGGTTTTCAGGATTCCTGGCTTTGTGCTCAGCTATCTCTCTTGGCAAACTGAGAGACCATACTGAGGATAGAAGCCAGGTTTACTGTGTTGTAAATCTTACCTGTTGTAGTACCTCTAACCTCAAAATATGGAACATATTTTTGTGTTTCTTTAGTCAGTTTTGATTATTTGAATTTATCTCTACTTATCTTTATGTCTACATAATAAAGTAAAATTTTAGAAATTATGATTTAGCTCCTAATTTCTCATTTTGTTCTTTGCTGAGCTTCTCCTTAGGAAATCTCTCCTACATCTATTAATTTAACTTCCAATTTACAATGATGATTTCCTGCCCAGAAAATATGTTCAGTCTTAAGATTTGTAAACAAAAAACTCAAAAGTTATTGTAACTTGAATGTAACATGTGGATTTCAGGATCCATTTGCTAAGACTTTATTTCTATACCATGACTTACACTGTACCTGATATGAAATAATCACATACTATATATTGACAGATTGAGAGTTTAAGCATACAGAGTAGTTGAAATAGTAGGATCGTGTGAAATCACCAAGGAATGAGGGATAAAAAGGTGGAAAATGACAAAAAACATGCTTAGGGAACATATCTTTTGTTACCTAGTTTTAAGAACCAGTTAATACAACAGTGGAGGAGGAATCAGGTAAGGTAGAAATCAAAGGCCGTCAGCTAGGTGAGGAAAGTGTCTCAAGGAAAATGGTATAATTATCAGTTTGTTCTTAATTATTGACAAGTGATAGCTGGGCTTACAGTTAAGGAGCTATAATCAAAGAGAGAAATTTTGTAAAGGTAATAGTGGCAGTGGTGATGCCTGGACTAGATTTATTTATAGCAAATAGGAGAAGAAGTCTTAGATGTGAAGCAATTCTAAGTTTAAATGAAAAATACATATAGTTTTTAAAAAACTGCTCTAAGATATTGCCTGCAGATTGAAAAGTTCTAGTGAATAATGAACAAACTGGACTTTATTTCAGAATAGGAAAAGGAAGGGGGAGAATTCTTGGAGCACTACCTTAAGTGGGGTGGGGCAGGAGAACATGGTGAATATGTGAGTAATGTCAGAACTTAGAAAATGCCAAATTTGAGAAATGAATTTGGAATTCGCAAACATGGCATCAGCAAGAAGGTAAACTATGTGAGTACATGTAATGATAAATGTGGAGGGCATATTCTTTGGAGATTCTTTTCTGACCGGATTCCATTTTTTCCATGAAGGAAAAAAAATGTCATCATCTGTCAGTGAGGACAGTGAAGAGGGTGTTGAGGTTTGACGAGTGCAAAGTGAGAAGATATGAGCTATGTGTCTCAGAGAATGAAAAGATGTGTGAATGTACTAAGGGCATATTTAATGACGGCATGACATTAAGGGCACATTGCAGGCTTTGAGCAGGAATACAAGTGTGGTGCTGTGCCAGATTCAGCTCTGAAGGTGTGGGGACAGGGGGAGGAGTCATCTTTTATTTAGTCAGAATCAAGAAAAGGGTAAAGGAATTAAAGGCTTATGCAAGAAAATAATTACAATGTTTGCCCAGGAAGGGTTGGTCATTTTAAAATGTTAAGTTAAATATTAAAAAAAATCAAATGGTTTTGTAATTTTTTGTAAGCCAAGAAAATATTTTTTGAAAATCGAATGATAATAATGATGTATTTTTAATTGTGAGATGCCACATAAAAATATAAGTTAGTTATTTAATTTTCAATTCATATATATTTCTGGAGTCTCATTCAGGACCTCAATGGGATATTGCCATTGACATGTCAGCAATATTTCCTTTTTTGCCTGTAGTCTGTACTGAAGAGTCATTTACTAGCATGACAACTAAAGCAGTGAAGTACGAAAACAAGGCCTTTGACTGCCCAGTCATGTAGAGCATCTCAAAACATACTTAAGGGAATCATTTTGGTAGCAGAAAATAATGGATAACAGAAAAAAGGATTGATTTTTTTTCAAAGTCTCAATGTAGGAGCTGCTATTAAAATGGTGCCTATATAGCCATTATTTACTTAAATGCTAAAATTATGTTGAAACTAAAACAAAATTGTATTCTAGGAAGTTTAAAATTGTGTTACTTTATGCAAAACAGATTTTTAGTTATTCTGGTCCTGAAAAGAATCAACACAATTATAAATATTCTTTTTGCAAGCCTAGTTTTTGTTGCCTACATGAACAACAAAATATGTCCATTATTTAAAGCAAAACATTCAATTATTATTTTATAAAATGGGACCTAATTGGTTTCTCCAATCTGATTGGCTAGAAACTCTTATAATTCAGTATATTTATTAATACGCAAGAGAGTGTATTTAAAAATAACCCTACTAAAAGAATTTCTCAGAACGAACTCAAATGAAAAAATGATAGCAGTAAGAATTCACAAGATGATGGTGAAGGTACACTCTTTCCTCTGTCCTAAAAGAGGGCCCACACTATTGTTAACCTGCTGATGTAGAAAGTAAAAACGTGGAAGTAGTCCTTCTGATTTGCATATAATGAAACTGAGTTAGTACATGAACAAGTGCATTCACCTAAGTCACCCTAAAGATAAGTGTCAAACACTAAAGCTACATTAAAAAATCCACTTCTACAGTAGACTAACCAAGTAAATGCAGTTTTTCAGTTGTGAGCAATGACTACTAATAACCTCGTTCATTCAAAAAATCAAGCAGCAGCTCAGATCTACAGCAAAGCCCCATGTTGTCCCTAAATACCCTAGGATAAAATCAGGGTAAACTAATTAGCTCATGATGGCAAAAAGCATCAGATGTGTATCTGATGATTCATTTAACCGCACCCCACTTCTCTTTTAGATTTTAATGATCATCATCCTCCAGAAAATGGTACGTTTTTACATGAAAATTGAATATCAAAGAATGAATTTTACTATTTAAAGAGAAACAGATTTTAGAAATATTTAATTTTTTCTTTTTCCTGTTGCTACTGTTCTTTAATTATCCTTTTTCATTGAAAGTGTCTGGAAGTAATCTGTAGCCCCAAAGATGCTGTTAGAAAGTTCTTTGGAAAAAAAGTTGTCCATTATTGATAGGAGACTTTATTATTTTCAAATTACATTATTATAATTTAATCAGACCATCAGGCTGTACTTATTGCATACAAGAATGCCTTCCAAATATGGAACAATCATGTAAGCATGATAAATTAGGATTTTAGGAGTGTGGAAAATTAATATATATAATTATACATATATTTGGTGTTTTCATATACATGGATATATCATTTCCTCTACCTCAGTTTTTTTTTAGCTATTATTATTTTAGAAATAACCCAGTTAAAATTTATCATGCAAGAGATGAAATGCTTTTGCCCAGAGCTTTTAAGCATATCTTTACTGGTATTTTTGTGTGTTTATTTATTTTTGTTCAAATGCTATCAACATTTTTATAAATATGAATCTTAAAATTATAGCAGTTTTAGAAATTCAAAGGTCTTTTAAGGCCTTTGGATCTAAATCCTTTATTTTACTTCCTCAATAAAAACTCATTAGGTAAATAAATTCTATTTTCACATTATTTTTAAAAGGAACACAGTTTTCTGAGTCATCACCCAGCCCAGCTCACTCAATGAAAGGAATGACCTTGAATTGAACTGCAGAAAGTAAATGGAAGAAAAGTTTACTGAGTAGTTTAGTAAGGATACAGAAGATTAATGCGTATATTTGTGTTGGACACCCTTCCTTGTGTTGGATTTTCAAAGTGATGGGATCATGTTATTTATTATATTTTTTGGATCATTTGCAATGTTAATTTATATGAGTTTGATATCGCTTTTGTCTTTTAGTTTTGTGTTATTCCGAGAAATCCCTTGGGAAGCCAAGGATTTATATGCTTTGTGTACACGTTCTGCAGACTAAGCGTTCTAGCATAATTATTTTTGGCACTCGCTAACTGATTAAAACATCCAATTTAACTCATGATCAGTAAGATTAAACCTTTTAAATATACCTCAAAAGTAAATTATCATTTACTACTCAAACATTCCTTTCTGCACATGTCCCCAATAAAGCTGTTCTTTTTTTCGTTAATGTACCTTTTAACGAGGATTCCCTTTTATTTCTTCCTTTGGGCAAAACTGCCTTATCCTTTATAGAGAGGTGGGAACAAAGATGAGATTGAGGCTGACTAGATAAGTACATGGGTTTCTAATGTCATCCCAATTACAAGTCTTTATTTTTGTTATGTTCTTTATATTCTTAAAGCATTTGCTTGCAGTCTGTTTGATATACAGAAAAATATGAGCAGTTAGAAAGTAGTTATATTTGAAAAACTTATTTAAGTGATTTAGAAAAAAAAGTCCTTCATTGAATTTTTTAATCAGCTACTTTTTAAACTTCAGTGCCACGTTTGAATCTTGCATTGAAACCCACTTAGTAGAAAGCACACTACACATATTAGAATGATAGAATGATTTGAAGGAAAAAATGTTCCCAAGGATTAAAAATGCATGATATAATCCTAAATCAAAATCATTGTGATTTTCAAGTCTTCTAATCTACTGAGAATCCTTGCAGTGGTTCATCACAGTATTGAGAAAGGAAGAAAGTAAAATCTAATAGATAACTTGCATTGAATAAACAAAGATATCATGGAGCTTTGTAATGGACATAGAAACACCTCTGATGCTGATGGGGAGAGGGAAATCAGATTGGTCCAATTGTGACAAGTGGATACTAGAGTATTCAGTGTACAGTTGTCATAGAGCATCTGTACATAAAAGGCTATGCATGGTGCATACATAGCCTTTTATGCATAGGGCTAGGGCTAACATAAAATAAAACCAGTAATAGTATAATACTTTAGATAGAAAATAAGTCAAATCACTGCAATAAATATTCTGTCAGAATTTTGATTCAGATTTACAAATACTTTGCCAGGTTTCTAATAAGCCTGTAATTCTGCATGTAAAGTATTTGAATAGCATAAAAAATGTCTCTGAGTTAAATAGTACTACTATGGCCCAAATAGGTTCAAGCACTCAACTGTTGTCATAAACCAGGCGGAGAAATATATTTTCTGAAATTTGTGGTTGATAGAATGAAACTACTGCCAGAATTTTCCTAGAAATCATACTCTCAAAGTGAAGTAAATCTAACAGTTGGTTATACAAATTCTAAAAGCTAGAAGAAGCAAAATCACAAAAATTCTGCATAGATTTCCCATTCTTGGATCTGTAAGTATGACATCTTCTGAAAATATCAAAGAAAAAATGGTGAATCCCCCAAAATACTCTTAGTTTACCATATCCGTGGGGTACCTCCATTCCAAGATAAAGTCTAGACCTGGAAATATACTGAGAGGTCACTGAGAAGTGGAAATTTTTAAGTGTTTCTGTATGTACAGTGCGGACTCTGAACTCTAATACATGTGTATAAGCATGTATAAGTAGTGCATGTATACGTAGACAAATATTTTCTCCATGTCCTCATTTGACGAAAAGTTAGAAAATGATTTTCTACTGAATCCCAAAGTTATTGCTTGTTTCATAATTTAGTCAAGCTTGCAAAAGAGTGCCAGAGTGTCATTGTAGTACTGAATCTAAATTATAGTCTGAATTTTTCCCTTTAACCTATTTTGCTAAATATGTAATAAAAACTCAAATAAATAAGAATGAAAACTTTCCTCTGTCCTCATGTTCTAGAAGTGGTGGTATGAAATTTCTAATATATTTACTTAATTCAAATTGATGAACTAATAATGGGCATCTTTTTATAATAAAAAAGTAACTTCAATTATTAGTAACTCCATCTGTAACGGTAAAAGTGAAACACTCTATCACCTTCCAAGTATTTGACTTATTTTTTAACCCAGAACAACAAACTTAACTGCGGACATAGGGCAAGCTTGTTGTGCTTAAAATTTCATAAATTGGAAACTTTGAACACAGGTGCCAAAGAGAGAACAAGAATGAATGTCTCAAGCCTTGGTTGTTAGGATGTGAGCATTGTGGTGTAGATTTCATGGATTATTCATGTGTAATTACAGATAGCTATTGTGCTCCTTTAAATCATCCCTATGGCCCATTATGGCCCATAACAACTGAAATAGCAATTGTCATAGTAAGGTTTGGGCTCTGTCAGGGAGTGTGGACTCTAATCAATAATGATGAATGGTAAAATTTTACATCTAGCAGACCAAAGTCTGGTTGTCCCCCTCCATAAATCTGCACAAACACTAAGCAGGGCAGCTGCAGGGTCTAGAAATTTAAAAGCCAACACTCGCCTTACCCCCTACATGCATTTACCTCTGTAAAAGAGAAAAAAATAGTGTGTGGTGGGGGTGGAGCAGGGAGGTTTGGGGGAAAGGAAATGCTCAATATATCAATTCTAATAATTCACATGCTGTTAGAAGAATTTCCCCGGTATTTAAACAGCAGTGAACCCTAGGTTATTTTCAAGGTCAATTTCAGGTGAAAGGGGGTCATCTAGAGGTCACTTCAGCTCCCAAGCAGGTCAATAACGCCTCTTCACTTCCATAGCAGACAAGCCTCTTACACCCAATCAATCCACCAACGCGGCTGCTGCACCCAGCGTAATGAACAGTGAATAAATGTAGCCTATCATCACAAAACATGCTTTTTAAGTACCTTTCCTTTTCATGTAAAACCTCTCGCTGTCAAATTCTACATTCACTCATCCAGCAGTGAGTAGCAAACGTGAGAAATCAGACTCTCATTGGGGTTGGTAAAAGGTCACAGCTGACAGACATGGAGGTTAAACTGCAGAGTTAAAATACTGTTCATTACCTACTGCAGCTTTTTGCTAACTACACTTCTTTGTGTTATAGTCAAGCAGTACATCAATATGCCCCGCCTCCTAATTTATTAGCAATTGTTGAATTGTATGGGGTAAAGGGCTAAAAGAGAAATGGATGTCTCGTATGTGGCATATAAATGAATTATGTGGTACATATGCATGCACATGTATGTTTTCGTTAGATACTTTTATGTACCTCTTACAACTCATCAGTGGCTTATGCTTCTTGGAAACTTTGAATTTCTTATATATTTTCATTTTCAAACTATACACCCTGTGGAGCATTATATCTATTTGAGATTCGCACTAATGGGAGACAGAAACTATGTAATCTCAATTCCAAAGGCCCAGGGTCTGTTGTTTGGAGACAGTTTGAAAACAGATTTATTTTTTCCAATAAGTTTTTATTAAACATAATGGGAATCTATAATTTATACACAAACATGCAAACATGGTATAGTAGGGAATATTAAATACATAATGTTTTAAAATCCTATTTATTAAAAATTATGGTAGTCTAGATGATAGTTAGTACCTGTCAAACACATTGTCAGTACAGAATATATCTGTTACTTTTAAAATAAATTTGTATAATACCTGTATTTTCCCCCATTGTCTTAATTCTGATGTACTCAAAGGAGCCTTTAATAGAGGTGAGTAATCATTGGCGTTTAAGAGGAAATAGTACTTTTTCAAATTTCAGTTGACTAAATGAAATGGTTTGGTTTGAAGTCTGAATGGGTTAGAACAATTTTCCAAAAATAAAATTTCATTCTTTGATTAATTAGTACGTAGGTGGGATTCCCTTATTGAAACATGGAGGCTTTGTATCGAAAGACACCAATATGAAAACACGTCCTAGAGTGCTCCAGGACAGAATCACAAATCATGAATAAAATAAAGGTGTATTTACATGCTCTCTACAACAATAATTTGACTCGACGAAATTACCATTATCTATTTACATCTTTAAAAAATGCATTCTGAGATTTATCCTGGAAAAATATATCTTTCCCTCCTCCTGTATGCCTTCTCTCTCAGTGGGACTGAAAATAAAATGTTATGACTTAAATCACAAGAGGCTAACATCATTTTTAGCAACAAGGGCTGCATAATTTCAAGACTATGAGTGAGTGGCTGACTTTAACTAAAATGTTTCAGTTCTCTGCGTATCTAGGTACATAAATAATTCAGAATTAATCCCTGCAGAGGGGACAATGGGAATCGTAAATTATCCATGTGCCGTCCTCAACATTAGAGGCAATGAACCTATAGTAACAAACTATGAGTGTTACTCATTACATACATTTCACAGACACCTTAACCTTTTGAATATTAATTTCCCTCTGCAGCTTGTAGCTAGGCAGAATCTTTTTTCCCCTTCGCACTTCTCTTGCCTTCATTTTCCTTCTCACTTTCTCTTTGTGAAATCTCTGCAACCATAGTAAAGCTTCAGCTACTGAGCGTATCTATTGAAATTCATAGATTTGTTACAAAAAGGGTCCTTGCAAGCTGTATTCTAACCCCCCCCCACAAAATCTTTTAATATTACTGTTACCCTCGTAGTGTAAGGTGAAGTCTTACAGTTAAATTCCCTTTTTTAAGATAAACATAGTTGCAAATTTGGGCCAATCTGATTCCATTTGGATAGACAATATCCTTTGAATTTCACAAACATATATCATACTTCATTTATTTTTTCACAAGTCATATAATGAAGGATTATCATACTAATTTTCATCTGCTGTTGGAAATAAAGTTGAAGAAGATATGAAAGCTCTTAATTACAAAATACATTGTCTTTAGTTGTTAAATTAGAGTTTATTTTAAAAGTGAGACAATGAGACATAACAATGAATGTTCTCATCTTTGTTTCTAAATTATACATCCAGTTAAATTATTCCGATAAGCTTTATAACTTTTAGTTTGAATGGCATAGAGAGGAAAAGAAGATTTCACTTTTGTCTAATTTATTATTCTCTACTTCTGTTAAATAAGATATATTGGAATCCTTACATGAAATTACTTTCATGAGGAAAATTTATAATATAACCAAATATTGTGTAGAGCATAAGCATAAATATTGCAAATGCATAAATGGAAAGTAATTTAGGAACAGAATTATAAGTCCAAATATACAAACAAAAACTATACAAGCTACTAAAGGATGCCAATAGATATGGCAGGAGCAAAATGCAAGGAAATTGAGTTAAACTGAATTTAGTATCAGAATTCTCATATAATGTAATGTGTCTTTCCCCAACAGTTGCCTGGCATATTCCCTTTATCAGGTCTTTAAACCAAACAAGATCCATGATGTCTTTTAGACATTGGTGGGTTTACGTGTTAAAATTAGATGATCTTTATTTCCTCCCTTGGCTCTGAAGTTCTTAGTTTTGTTGTAAAATGGAGTTTGCTTATTTAAATGCTTATAGAATAGATTAGAAGTTCCTTGAGGGCAGGGTGCTTCTGTGCTTTTGCTTACTGCTATTTCTTAGTGCCTAAGGGATAGTAAGAGTTCCATAAATGTGTTGAAGAAATGAATCATTGTCATAAATTTGAGATGTCAAACACTTTTTTTTTTGCTTTTTTTTTGGGGGTCACACCCGGCAATGCTCAGGGGTTTCTCCTGGCTCTGCACTCAGGGATTACTCCTGGCGGTGCTCGGGGACCATATGGGATGCCAGAGATGGAACCCGGGCTGACATGGGCTGGCCTCCTGCAAAACAAACGCCCTACCCCCTGGACTATTGCTCCAGGCCCGAGATGTCAAACACTTTTGAGAATTACTTTCATCGCAGCATGACTAGCTAATGGGATTAACTATGACATTAAGCTGCCCACACAGTCTTATCTTTCTGTGGCATCTATAATCTTTGGCCCCATCTCATAATTTGGAGATTCCAAATTCTTTAGATTACCCTGAAAAAATATTTCCTTAAAAATTAAATTTGAGGGCCTGAGCGATAGCCCAGCGGGTAAGGCGTTTGCTTTGCACGTGGCAGGCCTCTGACAGCCCGGGTTCGATCCCCGGCATCCCATGAGGTCCCCCTCCCCACACCAGGAGTAATTCCTGAGTGCAGAGCCAGGAGTAACCCCTTAGAATCGCCGGGTGTGACCCAAAAAAAAAAAGCAAAAAAATTTGATTTCAGTGAAATTCTGATAGCATACATTTTCAGATTACATAATTTTGTCCAGTTATTCCATAAAATGCACTGCATTTCAAGCCATAGAGCTATAAAATGAAATTATTTGATTTTTTATATTAAAAAATCTAGAACACTGATTCTTGGCCTTTTGGCTAAGATCAAGTGTAAATAATCTAGAAAAGAAAATTGTCACATAAATATATTTAAAAATTATAGATTAGTGGAAACTTATTATTTAACCCTCAATTTTGTAATGTAAGTTTCCATTGCTATTCATTATACAAAAGAATATGTTGACCCATAATTGATAAATAAACTGACTGCATCACCTGCTGAGGTGTGGTCTTATCCCACACTTTTTCATGTGAAGCAAGTTACCCATTCTTAGCCAATAACTAACTCTATATTGCACTTACTTTATTTTATAATTGACAGAATTGTTTGTAATAATGTCCAAAGAGTGTTTGAACTTACTGAATATCTGGGTTTATTGAAGAAGTGGATTTGCTTGAGAAATTTAATTGTGAATTATAGATGATAGCTAAGTAATCGTGAAAGATATAAAAAATACTTTACTTGAACATGTGTGCCACTTACTCCAGGAAAGAATTTGCTCTTGTAGAACTATGTCTTTTATAAAATTATGTGGTACCAGTGATGCTAATGCAAAAGTTATAATTAGAAATCACAAGTTAGAAAAGATGGAGTCTTCATAACTCATTTTAAATAAACAACCCTTATTGAAGCAATATCTGATCCAACTACTATTGCCCAGATCACACGGGATTCGTAAAGACCTGTTACAAAAATAAATGGCAACTTTCTATACCACATTATGTTATTTGAAGTTATTTTGTGATTTGCCACTCTTCTTTAATCTAAATTTATTAGTATAATTGACCATCACTTAGTGAGATAGTGTTGTAAACATGATGAACCTCAGTCCTTAAACACAGTAAAAGCATAACAGTTAAATGCCTTTAACTGAACTTAGAGTCTATGTCAAGCCCCAATTTAGAAGATGATATCAGCATGTGGGGTGCCCTCTACATATTAATATGGAAAAAACACACATTTCTAGTAGTTAAACAGGGGCAGTGTTTTGGGGTGGGGCATTTTATCAAAACTGTTGTCACCTAAATAGATATATACCTG